>JAMPIV010018639.1:0-18458 GCA_024509875.1 Oreohelix idahoensis
TTGCAGGTGCTGCTGCGAGAATATTATCGACAACCAAGTTGGTTAATCGCAGGCGCGGCCGATATCAGTACACAGACTAACACGTACATCGCCCATCGCAATCTGCTTAATCGCCGAAAAGACACGGGTGAGTCTGGGCCAAGGATGTAAAGAGACGGATTTTGTGTGTGATCAAGCAACAGATAAGACATTACCTTAGCGAAATAATAATTTGTTACGTCTTACACACATTATCGTGTGAGGTTACCGATATGTCTGTGAGTTCGCCTGCCAGGGATCGGATGTTTACAGCCCATTTTCAGAAAAGTAATGTCTGAAATTGTGCACTAGATGAGTCATGCAAAATATTCATATCATTGTGGCTGATCATTTGCGGTCTGTAGCAAACAGAGTGCGGTAAAACAGTGAGATTCACGCTTGCCAAAGATACCAGACTTGCCAGTAGTTAGAATTCAGAATTTCCACTTATCAGTCCGGACACCTTTTGTTGGAGTATTCATCAGGACTTACAATTCAGCCCAGGAAATCTCTATCTTTTTAATAAGGAAAGCCGCTGTCTGAGGAAATTAAAGGAAACACACAGAGTCAGAGAGGGAAGTAAAGTTAGCATTAATGACCCCAAGTACACGTGTAAAAAGGCATCGGATCGTGCCATAACTTCATCTGAGCAAAAAGTCTGTGAGCCAGGATTGGTGTAAGTTGTCATTTTACATTCTATATTTCTCATTACTAACATGTGAACTAATATGTATATATTACAATGTGAATTTTAATTTGTGAAAATCGCTAGTGGATGTCCCAAGTCATTTGAGGCTGGCAACCTCAGTGTACAGAATAATGATTCATAGGTAGCCGCGCTAGCGTAGTGGTTACCACACCGCTCTGGCGACCGGGTGATTCGAGATCAAACCCGGGCGACGGCATTTGAGGATTTTTCGTCGACCGGGATTTGGACTGGATTAACTCGAGGGACCTGGCGAGGGGACATTTGAAAGGAGTGTCGTCGACCAGGGATTGGCGGCTCCTGAGCCGGACCCAGCTCTAATGGGTACCTCCGAAATCGGCGAGTATCTGCCTGAATGGCGAGGGGACACCTGTCTCTTGTACAAGAAAAAAGGGATACTCACGTAAAATCAATGTCAGGTTAGACATTAATAATAACCTGAGATTTCGCCTCGAGTATTAGCGGGCGTACGGAAAAAATGATTCATGAACCACCACTGCACGTGCTGGGGATTGCTTTATTGCTAGTTTCTTAAAGAGTACTAAAAGCGTAAAGTAGTCAAGAGTTAAATATGGAGCAGGGAGGAAAAGATCAAAGAAATCATTCTAAATATAATTTACTTACAGTTTCAAACCAGTGTAAAAATGTCTTTGTGAAAATATTCACTTTTAAAATTGATAGAAGTTTCAAATTTTTCAAATCAGTGTAAACATAAATGAAAACATATTCAATTTATATTGTAAACACTTTTCAATCAGTGGAAATGTAAATGTAAACATATTCTATTTGAACTATTAACATTTTTATTTAAATGTAATGTAAAGCTAAAGCTATTCAATTTATATGTAAAGAAAGTTTTATCCTAAGGGATTAAATTTAATTCTCATCGAGGGTAAATTCTGAGATAAATGGGAAGGTAGAATAGAAGAAAGGGGGCGCATAACTATGTATCGGAAAAAGCAATACTCAGGAGAGCGCTTTGTTTCTATTCTTTATCATAGTTATTGGTGGTACCAGCAGAATTTACTATCTGTCTGGAACAAGAACGGAACAGTGGCCTAAGCTTTAAGACGAGGGACCAACTTTGTAAAAGCTCCTTGACATTTTTGGGAAACGAGATACACACGACAACCTTGACCAGCGACGAGTGTGAGCAGTGTAAAAGAACCCACCCATCAGCGGGAGAAGAATGTACTATTGGCAGCTAAGTGCAAAATATACGCTGACAAAGTTAACCTTTTTTCATCGACTCTACTATCAATCAATGATGAAACTTTTCTTCTAAACTATTCAATTTTTTTATACTGTTAAAACTTAAGTGATTATTATTTTTTTAAATTTGTAATTGTACAAATTAAACTTCGATTTAATCTTTTTTAAATGTACTGCATGTTTGTCTCAGTCAATTTACTACAAGAACTCTTATGAGATCTTGTTGTGACTTATTTATTGTGACACAGTGATTGACAATGGCTCAGCAGTGACAATGGCATAAGAGACCTGCACACAAAAAAAATAATAAATCAACTATGTACTCATACGCCTCACTTAATGAAGTCTATACATACATCAACATCATCAGGTGTCATCTTCCCATAGAAGGTCGGCTGCAATGGATCGCCAATGTTTTTATGTTATCTTCCCACTTATAGCATTGTCTTCCTCTTGTATGCCTGCCTTCTTTAGTAAGGTGCTCTCTTGTTACATGGCCAAAATGTCTTAGCTGTCTAATTTTGATTACTCATTCTCTTTTCAATCTTAGAACCTCTTCTCTTTCTATGACACGTGTCATGTTCTTCCATATACCCACATCTCAAGGGCCTTATAACTGCTTGTTCATTGTCCATGTTTCTACATCATGCAGCAATAAAGAATATATATAGCATGTGACGATTCTCAGTTTAAATTTGTGAGTTGTTTTAATGTTAGCATCTGTCTCATGTTGTAGAATGTAGTTTTGGCCATTCCTATTCTCTTTTTGATTTCTGTTTCACATCTATCTGCCATATGTTATTGTATGACCAAGATACGAGAAACTCTTGATACATACATTAAACGTTGCCTAACAATGTATTGTTGCTGTTGTTGTCGATATCCCATAGCTGCTGAGCATGTCTACTCTTGGCAGCCCAAAGCCATTCTTAGAAAAGTGTGGGTTACTGCAGTTGTTTTAATGTTCCATATAGTGGGTTTGTGACTGTCAGAGGTGTCTGTAAAAGTTTTTTTTCCTGGCATTTGTGAGTGATGGACACTCCATGAGGAGGTGTCTGGTTGTTTCATAGGGATGAGAGCAGTGTCTACACATGGGTAGGTGCTGAGGGTTGCTACGGTTTTAGATGGTTTAGAATTAACGTTCTCAGCCAAAGCAGCCATTTGTTTTCGCTTATCTGAATATCTTGTGAAAAAACTACGTTGAGATAGAAGTGTCATTTACCCTTCTATTTACAAATCTGGCCAAGGAGTTAATCTTGTGCGAGGGGTAGACACCTTTGAAGCCCATATTAGAATAATCTTGAGTTTTGGCCACTTTTGGACCACTGCTGCAAAAGTAGGGGAAGGCAATACCGCCACAGGCCTCAAATTTTCACTTTCTATTACTATTGTATCAAACCATTTCCTGCAGCTGCTTTTCACTTGTTGTTATTAAGCAACTATTTTATCAGTGAATCTCAAGTTGTTTTAAAATAATGTCCGTCAAATAATATTCTTTCCATGCTCTCTCGAGATCTCATTATATTTTTACTGTACAGATTAAACAGATCCGGTTACAGCACACAATCCCTCCCTGACACCCTTTTTTTTACTTGATAATCTGTTCCTATTTGGCAAGTTGATTCTTGCAACGGTTGTTTGTTGCCAGTGTATGTTCTTTATTATCCTCAAGTTGTTATCAGCATGTTCATGCTTTCTAACATCTTTAATAATTTCCTCATCCTTTACCTGTTCAAATGCCTTGGTGTAATCTATAAAGCACAAGTACAGATCCCTGTCTTCGCCCCTCTATGGCTCTTTCTTTCAATGTTCTCATTATACATACATATATATATATATATAATATATATATATATATATATATATATATATATATATATATATATATATACGAGTATATATTGCATTGTTTGTGCCTTTACCTTCTACAAATCCACACTGTTCATGACTGATTTAAAAAAAATTATTTCTCGCTCTTCTCGTGGTAATTCTTAATAATATTTTGGTCACATGACTCATACGACCAACGGTGCGGTGTTCTTCACATTCCATGGATCCAGGTTTCTTTGGTAAAGCTACGAATATGGATATTAGCAGATCCTCGGATATTTGAGCAATGTTGTAGATGTCATTTAAGAGTTTTGTTTTCACTTCTACTCCAAAGTCTCACAAAGCTTCCATTTCATCTATAGTTATATTATCTGGTCCAGGAGCTTTACCTTTCTTCATGTGGCGCATGGAGTCCTCTACCTCTGGCACAAGTATCGGAGGTCTTTCACAACTGCCCTAGTCTTTCAAATCTGGTCTTTCATCATTATATAGCTCCTTGATGTATTCTGTTCACATCTCTATCATGTTCAGATGACCCATTAACAATGCACTTTCTTTTGATTTCAAACAGGCAGTGACTGTGTCCTTCTGCCTGTTAACTCATTTATTTGCTTGTCCGTAGATTTTGCGTCTTTTCTGATCTGTACTTCAATCTAGCAGTAGGAAATCATATCACGTGGAAAGAAAAGTTCATGTGGAAAACCAGAACTAAGAAACAAATTATGACCAGGAATTTGGGTCTAATTCATGTCATTCCACGACTGGGTGAGATATTTATTTAAATCTATCTCAGCCCGATGCAAGCATAACTTTCGAGGAGGCAAAGAGATTTATCAGAGATACAGAAATAAGTTAGATGTAGAGCATCCAGGTCATACACAAAATGGTGCATACTACCAGCTCAACAGAAGAGAACAAGTGATAATCTTCAGACTCTGCACTGGCAACAACAGATTGAGATACCATCTGTTCAACAAACTAAAGACAGGAACTGCTGATTAGTGTAACTGTAGCACTGATAACATGAATGCTGAACATCTGCTTCAAAGTTACCAAACATATGCAGAACAGAGAAAGTGCATATGGCCGACACCAGTACCATTTGTGGAAAAGCCCCAAAGAGATTAAAATAGCCTCAAGCTGACTACTGCTTTCTTTTAAAACATTCAAGCAGACGTCTGAGAGTGTACAAATAAAAAGAACAAAAATAGTGTCATATTAAATTGTTTGAAAACTTATGAGGTGACTGTTGTTTGAGGATGAAAGGATATAATATACATGATGAGAGAGAGAGAGAGAGAGAGAGAGAGAGAGGAAGGGCAGAATGTCAGACGGGTCTGCGTGCCCAATTCTTAACCCTTTGAAAATAAAGAGTGTGGTAGGTATGGCTAAATCTGTTTCCCTTATACTGTTGATAGGCAGTTTTTGTTCTGAAATCTGCTAGATAAAAGTTTTAGTGTGAGATTAAAAAATACTAGAAGAAGAGAAATGAAGACAGACATTTAAATTATGATGAGAACATGGAATGATTATGAAGTGATGGTACTCGGGACAAAGGAGGACATGGCAATTATATATGTTGAAGGCATTTGTTTATCAGGAAAGCTGTTATTAATGAACGAATAAGTGAATTAGCTTTCTGTGCTTTGGATCTCGATTGCAAAACACGCTGCTCTACAGTGGTCGTACCCTCATCTGAGAAGAGCTATAAAGGTTGCGTGGGATGCATTGTGGCCAAAAAACAAAAAGGATAGCGTATTAAGGGCTGGAAAACTTGTTGTTCTCGTAGCACCACTTATGGTTGTTAAAAAACTAATAGAAAGAGGAGTAAACCATAGTCAACACTAGTAATAGTGTAAGGGCCAAATGAGGATGAGAGAAGCCATGAGGTCAAGGGGCTCGATTTCTTTTCGAGCATGCTCTGCAAATAGACAGATTTAGATGGACGGACTAGATGAAATTTAATTAATGCTCGGAGATTTTTCAAATGCCAGAGTTGAAAATAAACCATGCTAGATGGGTTGTCGTACAGAGACAGGTTTGTGAGTTTTTTTTTGCCCGTTCTGAGTAGAGTGGATTGTGAAAGGTATGTGAGAAAAAGGTGTGGTGAAGACCGCTTGGCTTGACACTACAATTAATAGCGTGGTTAAAAAAAACAACCACATATAAATGAGAAAATAACAACGTGAAAAAGAAGTTAAGACATTTGTGCCCAAAAATTACACGAATAATGTACAAGTTCACGGCCTTCGAGAAAAGCTGTCCCAGAACAACAAAAATAGTAAAATTTGCATGTTTTATTGAAAATGGAAAGTTTTAGGAGAAGTATGCTAATCTGCGTTTTTTTCCGGTTGCTAGGAGTGAGAGGTCGTGTTGCAAAAAGTCGCGAAAAGCTTGAGAAAAGCGTGTGCAAATGTAGATGTTTGGTATATTGTGAAAAAAATAAAGCATCGTGTGTAAAATTGGGGTGGGAAGAAGGAGTGAGGCTGTAATTATAAAGAAAAGACGTGGGCGATTGAACAGGGCATGTACAAGATTTTAGGATTTGTTAGTCGAGAGGATTTTCTTAGAGAAGCTTTCGTCCTTTGAGATTAATCAAGAGATCAAGTTTTTTAACTTGACAAGATTTAATAGGTTCAGGTAAAGAACAAGTAATTTTTAAGTAGACAAGTTTCGTATTATTACTCTATTAGATATATTATCCCTGTGGATTTACATTTTCATTGTTGGAATTATTTCACTTACTTTGTGTAAGAAAGAGACATAAGTATTTCACTTCTAAGTGCCAATGGGGACAATAGCTGTTCCAAAAACACGAGTTAATCAAACTATATTTTATTTTTCTACATTGCTTGAGTTTTCGTTGGAATAATACAGTTGGATACTTTTGACATATAAACCATTATTACGAGAATTTGCTATTCGGAACTCAACATAAAACAAAACCTTCACAAAAGAGGGTACGAAACGAACTCTGGGGCAAGGAAGAATAAAATAAGGTCAAGAATGTTCCAACACAGGCGACAGACCTGTCTAACGACTTGGAAGACCAAGAAACGCACAAGAGTTAGCGCTCTTCAAAAATATTTAACCTGCGCAATCAACCTATTACCTGAAACTGAACCGTTCAGCTGTCGGATCACAACGACTCTCATTCTTTCATTGGATGTTGTATTCAGCTCGACCCCGGTTACACTACACTCTATTTTGGGGCGCCGTGTCTACCCTTTTGTTCGTTTTGTGAAAGCATAACTTCATACTGCCGAAGCGAACAGCCACCTTTTTTTAGTGATAGCAGACAGGCCTAAATCACTACTTAATCACAATCATGGATCCAACAAGCGCTGCTAAACAGCAGCTTGAATCAGCAACAAACTTCTGCTACAAACAGCTACAACAACCAACATTTTATAAATATACAAGCATACCAATAAGCTCTACTAAGTCACACACCCCTTCCAGGACGTCGCAGAGCCAGCTATGATTTGCTCTACAGAAGTTTTCTGAAACCTTTATAGGTAATGTAGATCCATTTCGCCAAGTATCCAAAACCGGTCCCGAACTGTCGTAACTCTATCCATATGACTGGAGATGCTAAGTCTTTCAGGTAGTTGCCTACTGGACAATGGACAAATTTTGCTTCTCTAATAAACGCTGCATGTGAAGAAGGACCGCAAAAGGATAGGCTTACCTGTCTTCCGATTTCTTTGGTATAACCGATTTTCTTCCTTCGTCGTAGATCTAAAAACATATCCCAATGAGAACCTTTGATTCACTGAGGAAAAGTGCTTGTACCAACGCTACTAGTGATAATAACCGATGGACAACATGCTTTGACCTTTTACTTCTCGCCCAAAATACACTCACAAGACAGACCACGAAAACCATTGCAATTCCTACTTTCTTCTTCTTCGACCCTTAAACACCGGACCGTCAAAAGCCCGCCAGTGGCCAATTCACGAACTAGAGGCTTCATTTGTATGGGAACAACAAATATGATTCCACTATGGCACGGTCCGGTGGCCATCCTTCGTACAGTGCTCACCCAACTCCTGGTTTCATCTCTTTGCATCTACAGCCCTACACAGTCCCCTCCGCCAAGGTTGTTTTTGGTCGGGCCCTCTCTTTGCTTTCCTTCAGGGGTCCATAACACCAATAGCTTTTATCTACGTAGATCGATTATTTCAACTTGGCTTGAATAGTCTACATTGCCGGAATCCTCCCAATACATGTGCTGACCTGCATTCGCTAGAATTCCATATCCAGACAACCCGAACAGAGAGAGTAGTAAATACGAAAAATGAAGCAGCTTGCAACTGACCATAAATAACAAAACTATACAAATAATTGTCATAAATTCCAAACCAAATTTGGCCGATTCAATCGGGACCACTCACACAGACACTGGACTCGATTGTCAGAAGAGGAATCAAACAGACATCTTTGACATCCTACAGGAACAAATGAAAACCCGGAAGTCATTAAAACTAATGGAGAACAAATTAAAGAATCACCAGCAAAAGTCAAGGATTTTAACTATCTTTCCTACATACGATCAAGCCTACTCTAATCAATATGTGAATCCAAACAAGATGGAAGATTACAGGAAAAATATAGTTCCACATCATTTAATACCTTGACATTCTCTATCCCCCTTCACACGATTAAAATGGTACACCTGGGACGAGATAAAAACGATAGGGACGTCATTTAGAAAAAACGGTTTATTACTGTCAAACATAGTATAAAAGAGTATTATTGATTACGGTTGCCACTTGTAAGATCTGCCAAAAAGGAGAAATTATGAAGTATGAACAACAATTTCCACCATTACAAAAAATGCAACCTTACCAAACAGATCCTCCATGAAAACTGTCTGTTTTAGGGACATCTCTGGATCCGTACCCCTAAAACACTGTTCAGGGAAAACCAGGTACTTGTTGCACATTGTAGAACCTGTAACTCTGTTTGGCCCGGAGAGTTTCCGCTCCTATGAAGATGTGGACTTCTATCTTACAACAGTCACCGATTTCTTTTTTTGCAAGAATTTCTACATAAGACATAGTTTGTCCCTAGAAGAGTCTATCACGGACAATGGAAATAACAGTTCGTTGGACAATCCTTTTAGTAATCAACATTACAAAAGGTTAAAACATCAAAAACACACCACTAACTAGATTTCCTATCGGCCTCAGAGTAACGGAATGAAACGAAAGAATGCATTCAACAATCTTCATTGATATTAATCTAGTCCAAACACCATCGAAGGCAACGATCAATAATTGGGATCTATATACATTAACCAAGGCCATTAGAAGCAAAACGAAGTAAACAATAACGACAGTCCACGATTTACGATTGCCATTATTACCTACTTTACGGTAAGGGAGGCCGGTATTTCCGATGGACAACCTTCTCCTCTAAAACCACAAAACTGAGCAGATATATGGGCGTGAGAGAATTCAGCACAAAAATCTTCGAGTTCAAGATGCCGACACCCATATAGGATACACCACAACCTTCCGATACAGAGTTATCACTTGTATCATTAACGGAACGAAATGCTCCCGTTCCAACTTCCACACAACGAGAGGAGTCAGACCTTGATACTGAAGAACACCAAAGTGATAAACGATGATGATAACGAGCATCCCGACGATAATATGGATACATCCATTCGGTTCGCCTCGAAACGACCTTACTCAACTTCATCAGACAACTCGGTACCATTGACAAACTGGCAACTGTTACTGGAGAGAAAGTACGATAGCTAGGCTGTCTAGGAAAAGGACAATCGCTAACCGCCCAGTGAAGAGAAAAATCTGCAGAGGCGCAACTCTATTCAACATGCACAGTTACAACACACAGTATTCATACCAATATATTTGTATTAGAATATTTAACATTACATTTTTGTTTGGACTTACAAAATATATGTTATTGTTGTACATTATTAAACTTAACCCAAACACATGCATGCGTGTACTATTTGCCACTAAGGAAGAATCTTCAAAGTGTTAATTAGTAAGAACATTGTTTTTGATCTTAAGCTACACTCCTCAAGATATGAGACAAGCACATCAACCAAAAACGGGCGAATTTTGCCGTTTGTAGGCAATGCGGCTACAGTTTTTGTTGGACCACTTGCACCTAACCACAATGATGACAGTATGTCATAATATAAAGAACTTTGGCGGGTGAAAACCAAAAACATTATTAACACCGTGGTGATTTAGCCGGAGCATACAATGGAGAACGATACTCAGAGCATTTTTTTTCTCCAATTTAACATAATTTTTACTTTGTCTATAACAGACATATGCTATGGATCGATTTGTGATATTACTTATTATGCATTGTTGTTTGAATTTCATTTATATCTATACGCATTAAAACAACTATGTACATGTATCATGTCTTTTTAACAAATTACTGTGTGTTTGAAACACACAGATGTTGTACTCGTCCAGTTGCAAATTATTTAAGCTCTAATGCGTAAATTGGAATGTTATGACCCACACATCTCCTCTACTCCCTTTTCCCTGCGCACAAATTGTCCAGACGTGACCCCAGCAACACCTCGACTGTGTTTCGCTGTGTCAGGTCCGATCTTCGTTTTTCACCGTCTTTATCTTCCACCCCCCTCCCCCCGTGTCCCCCCCCCACCCCTCCATTTCCCCCATGCGAGTTGTTCTTTTTTTTTTTCTTACCCTATTTTCCCACGCCTCGCGTTCATTCTCCATCCAAAAATAGAAACTACCTATTCTCTACTCTCCCCCATACTAATTTCATTGTACTATAAACCCCCACCACCCCTCCCTCTCCTTCCAGGTTGACGCCGCACTGTGCCATAAATGAGTAAGTTCATATCCAATCCAGTGTGACCTTTCACC
The DNA here is from genome assembly GCA_024509875.1 of Oreohelix idahoensis. Classification (NCBI taxonomy): domain Eukaryota; kingdom Metazoa; phylum Mollusca; class Gastropoda; order Stylommatophora; family Oreohelicidae; genus Oreohelix; species Oreohelix idahoensis. The sequence continues at coordinate 10,660 of JAMPIV010018639.1, forward strand.
GCTCCCGTTCAACACTAGCGAAAAGTCATGGTCAGAGGTAAAAACACTATGGCGTCAGTTTACCATTCAGTGATGTAAAATATTAAGATAGGTTTCACTTACTGTCCTGAGCGTTGATTAACACTCGAGTTTGTGTTTGGCATGACCAAACCTTATATGTGTTGACTTTAAATAAAAAGTTCAATAAGTTTAACATTAAGTATGTATATTTCATATCATAACTCCGTGTTTTTATGTATTAATTACTAGCGTGTTAAGTAAAGATTACATAAGTATATGTTAATTAATAAATGAACAATTTACATTGCGTATTGCACATTGTATATCCACGAGATCCCATACTGTTTAATGAACATAGTGTATAAACAACTTTTAATGTCTCCCCCGTTTTACGCAACCATGAAATCTACTAGATCCACTCGTTGTTTACGAATTAATAATTTTTTTTTTTGCGGCTCACATGTATACCGAGATCTTGTAATGCATTTTTTAAAAGTAGCTTACAGGTATACTGAGATCTTGAAAAAAAAAAAAAAAAAAAAAAAAAACAAAAAATTTTTTGGCTCACAGGTTATACTTAAATCTTGAAGAAAAATGTTTGGCTGCTCCATGTATACTGACATCTTGAATAAAATTTTTATTTTTTAAAAGTTTATTTTGACTCACATGTATACTGAGTACCTTGTACAAAAAAATTATCCCACATTTTTGGCTCGTAAGTATATGACCCCAGTCAATGACTTATACCAGTAATATAAATTTTTTCTCAAACCATTGTCCAATCTTGCCAATTGACTCATAAATAAATGCCCCCATTTTCATATTTTGGCCCAGCATGTATGTCAAAGGACTTGATTTTTTAGTTGATAGGACGAAAATGTCTCCATAGAGGGGGATGGGATAGGGGGCGAGTTTTTGTGTAGGCCGCGGGAGACTTGTGTGACCGCTTGGCAATAATACAATTAATGCGTGTTATAAAAACCGCAATAAAATGAGTAATAACAACTTGAAAAGCAGTTAAGCACATTTGTGGCACAAAATACAGTATCATGACAAGTTCACGGCTTCGAGTAAAAAGCTGTCCCACAGAACAACAAAATAGTAAATGCATGAGTTTATTGAACGGAAAGTTTTGGGAGAAGTTGCAAATCTCTGCGTTTTTTCCGTTGCTAGAATGTGAGTCGTGTGCAAAAAGTCAAAAAGCTTGAGAAAAGGCGTTTGTGCAAATGTAGATATGTTTGGTATCGTGTGAAAAAAATAAAGCAGCGTGTGAAAATTGGTGGGAAAAAAGAGTGGGCTGTATATAAAGAAGAGACGTGGGCAATTGACAGGGCTTGTACATATTTTAGCGGATTCGTTAGGCGAGAGGATTTTTAGAGAACTTCGTCTTTTGAGATTATCAGACAAGTTGTTTTTAACTTGACAAGATTTTGTTCAGGTAAGACAAGTATTTTTAAGTAGACAAGTTTGTAGATTTTACTCTATTAGATATATTATCCCTGTGGATTTACAATTTTTTCATTTCATTGTTGGATATTCCACTAGCTTTGTGTAATATAAGACATAAGGGTATTTCACTACTGTGCCAATGACATTGCTGAATTCCAAATCACGTTAATAAAACTATATTTTATTTTTCTACATTGCTTGAGTTTTCGTTGAATATTACAGTTGGATACTTTTGACATAACCATTATACGAGATTGCTTTTCACTAAAACCACAAAAAGGGTACGAACTTAAACTCTGCGGAAGGAAGAATAAAATAGGTCAAGAATTTCCATCTCAGGCGGACAGACCTGTTAACAGACTTGAAATAATAAACGTACAAGAGTTAGCGCTCTTCTAAAATAATTACACTGCGCTCAACCATTAACTGAACTGACCCGATCAGCTGACGGACACACAACACACACCCATTCTTTTCATTGATGTGTTGTAATGAGCTCGGACCAGGTTACAGGTGTGAGAAATAGATATTTCACGGGTAGCTAAAAGTAAAATGGAAAAAATTTAAGTCTCAGGAATGAGGTAACGCTTTCTCTATTCCACAGCCTAATCTATGACAATATAATTTATTACCACTGACAACCTTGCCCTCCTCATACAATTATATAGCCAGGTTTAAAACAGCACACACACTACATAACACACCACACAACACAATCAGCTAATGTGACAACAAGGACACACAAATACATGAAAAAAACTACGGTTTATTTGGTATGGGGTCTGAGACCGACTTTACATTAAGTAAGTTTCTATTGTTGTTTTATTATCATTAATACTGACAAAAACCATATAGCCAAAGAAAGAATTAAATAAAATTCAGATTTACACCATACATATGAAATAGCAAGAATAAATGTGGCCCTCCTCCTTATGGAGAAAAGAACCCCCAAAAAGTTAAAGAAACCCAAATGTTGACTCGATTTGCACTATGTTACAGAGTAGCACAGTAAAGTAAGCAAGTTACCTAATTATATGCTACCCAGGTAAAGTAACACAAGTTTAAGCAAATTCAATGTCGGTTAATTCCGTGAAAACCAAAGATTAAAATATTCTACACTATCTTTTATACAGAGGTGGACCTCTCGATTCACTCTTAACTACTTCTTGGTGATATCCCTTAGGAAATTACAATGTCCCCTGAAATATATGTTTTATCAGGATTCCCATTTCCACAAATTGGCCTCAGTATCATCCTCTATCAAAACAAAGGACTATGTGAGGTGAAACGCCGAATCTGGTTTGTGGATTTTTTCCGGATTAATACAAAATTGCGGCCGCCAATAGTATGATTGTAGGAAAGCTACCTCCTATGGATCGTTAACAGTTAAAAGAGGAAAATACTTCTCCAAGTTTCTTGGAATACGTCTGGTCTAGCAGAAAAATGTTTACAATGATAAATGATGATAGATCCTATCGGCTGACTCTATGTTGAAGTGAGCCGATTTCTGAAACAACGTAAATGTTCGTGAATGATTCGTTTGAATACGACTGTCGAGAGATTCGGGAAATAAAATGTTTAATCTTGTGTACATCACAGTGGGATGATAAAAACTGAAACAATATTGCTGGGTTTGGTAAGCTCCTGTTTAAATTATTTTAGTGTCAGTATTGTTCTCATGTTATCTTTTTGGCGCGTTCGCTTATAATGAAGATTGGTATTGCTTCAAACCATTTGAGCCACAAATACCTAAACAGTAAAATGTCCCCAGACCATAAACAACACAAAAGAATAGACACGCTTGGAACGCTCCTTGATCAGGTCTGCTAGGGAATATAAGAAAGAAACTATTCAGGAAACTGCTACTCTTTCCATAATTGTTATATATATATATAATATTATATATAAATAAACTAATATATATAAAAAAAATAAATATATATATATATATATATATACTACAAATAAACACACCCAACAATAATATACAACATATATACATATATACCATATATACAAATATACATAATATACATATATATATATATATATATATATATGCCTACAAACAATCTATATATAGGTATATATGTATACTATGTATATATGTAATTAGTATGTAAATAGATATGTATATATGTATATATATAATATATACATATATATAACCTAAACAACCAATAATATATATATATATAGTATGGTATGTATTATAATATATATATATATCAATAAGGAAGAGTAGCAGTTTCCTGAATAGTAATTGTCTTATATCCCCTAGCAGTCCCCTGATCAAGAGCGTCCAGAGGTTCTATTTCTTTTGTTTGTTTTGGTCTCGGGACATTTACTGTTATAGGTATTTATTTTTTGTGGCTCAAATTGGTTGGAGCAATACCAATCTTCATTATATAGCGAACAGCGCCAAAGATACATGAGGAACAATTCTGACACAAAAAATAATTTTAAACAGGACTTACCAAACCCAGCAATATTAGTTTCAGTTTTATCATCCCACTGTGATGTACAAAAGATTAACATTTTATTCCCGATCTCTGACAGTCGTATTCAAACGAATCATTCAGACATTTACGTTGGTTTCAGAAATCGGCACGTCAAACATTAGAGGTCAGCCGATAGGATTATCTATCCATTTATCATCTTTGTAACATTTTTCTGCAAACCAGACGTATTCCAAAATTGGAAGTATTTTCCTCTCTATTATAACGTGTTAACCACCAAGAGGAACTTTACCTACATCAACTATTGGCGGACGCATTTTGTTCATCCGGGAAAAACAATCCACCACCAGATTCAGGCGTTCAACTCACAATGTAGTCTTTGTTTTGATAGAGGATGAACTGAGGCCCAATTTGGGAAGGTAACCTGATAGTTACAACAGATATTCAGGGACATTGTATTTCCAAGGGATTATCAACCTAAGGAGTATGTTAAGAGTGTGAATAGATAGGGGTCACTGTATAAAAGAGAGTGTGAGATATTTATCTTTGTTTCACGGAATTTACCGACATTGCAATTTTGCTTAATACTTGTTTTACTTTTAAATGGTTAGCATATAATAGGAAATTGCCTTACTTAACTGTATACTCTGTAAACATAGTGGGGCAAATCGTCCAACATTTGGAGTTTCTTTAACTTTTTGGGGGGTTCTTTTCTCCATAAGGAGAGGGCCACATTTATTCTGCTAATGACCATATGTATGTAAATCTGATTTTTTTTGATCTTTCTTTGGATATATTGGTTTTGTCAAGTTTAATGAATTATAAACAACAAAGGAAACACTTACTTATGTTAAGTCGGTTCAGACCCATTACCAAATTAACCGTAGTTTTTTTCATGTTTGTGTGTGTCTTGTTGTCATCATAGCTGTGTGTGTGTGTGTGTATGTTGTGTGTTGTGTGCTGTTAAACTGTAATTTTATATTGTAATGAGGAGGGCAAGTGTTTGTCCTTGTTCTAAAAATTATAGTGTTGTAGAGATAGGCTGAATAAGAGAAACCTTACTCAGTTCTGAGACAATATTTTATCCATTACCTTTACTTATATTCACCGTGAAAATGAAAATCTATTTCTCACACCTGTAAACCTGGTCGAGATTCATTACAACAATCAATGAAAGAATGTGTGTGTGTGATCCGTCAAGCTGATCGGGTCCAGTTTTCAGTTTTAAATGGTTGAGCGCAGGTAAAAGATAGTTTTGAAAGAGCGCTAACTCTTGTACGTCTTCCTATGATTTTCAAGATCCGTTAAACAGGTCTGTTCCGACTGCGAGATGGAAATTCTGGTGACCTATATTTTAATTCTTTCCATTTCCCAGAGTTTCGTTCGTACCCTTTATGTGTTTTAGTGAAAAGCAATCTCGTATAATGGTTATGTCAAAGTATCCACTGTAATATTCCAACGAAAACTCAGCAATGTAGAAAAATAAAATATAGTTTATTAACGTGATTTGAGAAAAGCATCAATTGTCATTGGCACAATGGTGAAATACTTATGTCTTTTCTTACACAAAGTAGTGAATATCCAAAAATGAAAATGTAAATCCACAGGGAATAATATATCTAATAGAGTAAAAATACAAACTTGTCTACTTAAAAATACTTGCGTCCTTACCTAACAAAAACTTGTCAAGTTAACAACCAACGTTGACTTTGATAATCTCAAAAGACGAAGTTCTCTAAAAATCCTCTCGCCTAACGAATCCTAAAATCTGTACAAGCCCTGTCAATCTGCCCACGATCCCCTCTTCTTTATATACAGCCCACTCTTTTTTCCCTACCAATTTTTCACACGAATGATCTTATTATTTTTCACAACGATACCAAACATCTACATTTGCTTAACACGCTTTTTCTCGTTGCTTTTTTAGACTGATTTTTGCACACGATACTACTTCTCATTCTGAGCAACGGAAAAAACGCATATTTGCAACTTCTCCTCCAAAAACTTTCCGTTTCAATAAACATGCATTTACTATTTTTGTTGTTTCTGTGACATCTTTTCTCGAAGCCGTGAAAAACTTGCTCATGATACTGTATTTTTGTGGGCACAAATTGTTCTTAAAAACTGCTTTTTAAGTTGTTATTTCTCATTTTATTCGGGTTTTTAACTACACGCATTAATTGTATTACTATGCCAAGCGGTCACACAAGTCCCCCGGGGCCACAAAAATGTATCCCATGATGGAGACATTTTCGTCCTAATCAACTATAAAAAATCAAGTCCTTGACATACATACATGCGTGGGCAAAATATGGAAATGGGGCATATATTTATGATGTCAAATTGGCAATGGACAATGGTTGAGAAAAATTTATATTACTGGTATAAGTCCATTGACTGGGGTCCATATACTTACGAGCCAAAATGAGAAAATTTATTTTTTTACATGGTCTCAGTAATACCATGTGAAGTCAAAAAAATTTTTAAAAAAAAAAAATTTATTCAAGATGTCAGTATACAAGTGCAGCCCATACATTTAACTGTTCAAGATCTAAGTATACCTGGTGAGGCCAAAAAATTTGTTTTTTTTTTTTTTTTTTTCAAGATGCCTTCAGTATACCTGTAAGCTAACTTAAAAAATGCATTACAGATCTCGGTATACATGTGAGCGAAAAAAAAAAAAAAATTATTAATTTCGTAAAACGAGTGATCTGTAGATTTCATGTTGAGTAAAACGGGGGAGACATACAAGTTTGTATTATACACTAATGTCATTTAAACAGTATGGGTTGTGGATGGATATCAATGTTGCAATAACGCAATGTAAATTGTTCATTTTATTTAATACAATACTTATGCGTAGAACTCATTTACTCTAAACACGCCTAGTAAATAAATACATAAAAACACGGAGTTATGATATGAAAAATATTTAACATACTTCAATGTTAATACATATTGAACTTTTTATTTAAAGTCAACCACATATTAAGGTATTTGGTCCCATGCCAGAACAAAACTCCCGAGTGTTAATCAACGCTTCAGGGGACCAGTAAGTGGAAACCAATCTTAATATTTACATCTGACAATGGTAAACTGGGAACCATAGCAGTTTACCTGTGACCATGACTTTTCGGCTAGTGTGAACCTGGTGAGCGGTGAAAGGTCATCACTTGGATATTTGAACTCACTAATTTTATGGCACAGTGGCGGCGTCACACTTGAAGGGATGAGGGAGGGGTGGTGGGGGTTTTATTAGTACAATGAATCTATAGCTGGTGGGAGTAGAGAAACGGTAAGTTTCTATTTCTTTGGATGGATGATTGAACGCGAGGCGTGGAAAAAAGGTAAAGGATAAAAAAAGAAGAACAACTCGGCAATGGGAAAATCCACAACGGAGGGTAGGGGGGGAAGAAAGATAAAGGACGGTGAAAAAACGAAGATCGGAACTGACTCAGCGAAAACACAGTGCGGTGTTGCTTGGGGTCACGTCCTGGGACAATTTTGTGCGCAGGTAAAATGGGAGTAGTGAATGTGGTGGGTCCAACCATTTCCAATTACGCATTAGAGGCTTAAACTAATTTGCACTGGACGAGATACAACATCTGTGTGTTTTCAAACAACCAGTAATTTGTTAAATTAAAAAGACTTGATACTATGGTACTTAGTTGTTTATGCGATATAAAATGAAATATCAAACAATGCATAATAAGTAAATCACAAATCCGATCCAATACGCATATTGTCTGTTAGACAAGTTAAAAATATGTGTTAATTGAGAAAAAAAAATGCTCTGAGTATTCGTTTTTCTCCATTTGTGATTGCTCCGGACTAATTCACACGTGTAATAATGTTTTGGTTTTCCGCCAAGTCTTTATATTATGACATAAC
>JAMPIV010018640.1:0-55655 GCA_024509875.1 Oreohelix idahoensis
TTAGTCTGCACATCGAAGACTTGCAAAACGTAGGACTTTTTAATTCTGTATATATTTTATACATTAACCTATTTTAAGTTTAATTATATGGAAAGAAAGCTCCTAGTAGGGGAAATAAAAGAAAGTAAAGGAGAAAGTGATAGACAGAAGAGTGTAGTTGTGCTGAGGCAAAATGGTAAGGGAAATGGTCAGTTTTACTTGGAAGGATGAAAATCTTCGAGGATAAAACGACCCACTCGGAGTTCCCATATGTATCCGCGCTCTGTGTATAAAAGGACGGGCGTTTATCCAAACACTGCACAAAACACACAATATACCCTAATTATAACCAACTTTCAGGTTGAACAGGGTATTACAGCAACATAGTAGACGAAAACAACAACAACAACAACAAACACTGCACACTAACACAATGACAGCCAGAGAGAAAGAATGCTGAAGGGAGAGCTGCCAAGGCTAGTGCTTGCCATACTGTATGTCGTGCAGAATAGCTTCACGAAAACCAGTCTATATCTGAGCTTATATTGATCTTAGAGGGTATGTAGCCTTACTGTAAATATTTGTGAAATTAATATCACTTTTATTTCAGGAATTAGGTTAAGAGCTGAATGTATTAAGCATAATATTTGTACTCTTGAGTATGATTGCTAAAGATGGAAACCGCTAAGTATAACCTCCACAGTCCTTGTCAGGACTAATATAACTTAGCAGTTCTTGTCAGGGCTAATATAACCACCCAGTCCTTGTCAGGGATAATATAACCCACCAGCAAGTACACCTTTTTCAGAGCTGACTTGGCATGTCATATGTGGAAGGCAAAGGTTGCATCATACTCATGTAAACATATTAATTTGATTATGTATGTATTATTTAAGAAAATTTTCTGCATGTAGACATCTGTCTTGTCTCACTATTACTGAATCGTACTGAGCCATGTATCTTTCATCACACATGCGACATCTGAGACACAGTCATATCATATACATTAGGGGAGGAGTGAGCTCCATGACACGGTCTAGCCACTTATCACTCCCTATCTACAGGTTTAATTGAATCGTTCAAATTTGAAGTCAAATGTTCAGTTCAGTCCAGCTGCTCGAAACCTCAGAGGAGCACAGTGGTTGAAATGGCACAATATCCTTAGTGTCCCTGATTGATTGGGCGGGCTAGGATGAAGACGATCAGCATCTGTGTTAAAGTGTCATTGCTACCCAGCACAGAGATTATTCAAAGATGAGTACAAATAGAGACACTTCCTGCAATATCAATGAGAAGTTATAGACAGTGACAGTGATCAGTTATAGTCAGTGACAGTGATCAGTTATAGACAGTGACAGTGATCAGTTATAGTCAGTGACAGTGAGCAGTCATAGACAGTGACAGTGATCAGTTATAGTCAGTGACAGTGAGCAGTCCTAGTCAGTGATGATAAAAGTCGATTCTAAAAGAGACATAGACTAGTGTAACCGCACAAGGGGATACATTTTTCTAATAGTAGTGGAAGATCCCAGATGAGCTTTTTCTTAGTTTAATTATAATATTATCTGATGTAAATATACTACCTCCTTCATAATCATCTTCCAACAGTAACCATTCAGCACACCAGTAGATAGTTGTACATATTAAACACTGAAATTGTATTTAACTGACTCGTTACTTTTGTTACTGTTGTAGATAAGCATTTTCTAGTTTAATTACATATCACAGGTGGTAACTAGCTAAGGGGCAACGTATGGTTTTAATTTCTAAATACTACTTCCTAACTCAGATCATTCACAGCCGTATCTATCTTGTGATACCAGTAGTCTTCTCCTACACTGGGACTTTACTATTTTCTACAGAATTCTATTTCTGTTCTATCAGTAATCCTACTGATTCTTATTAAACCTTCCGCTACACTACTTACAGGGAAATTTCCAGTGATGTGTCCGTGCCGCTACAGTGACGAAGCTCACGTTAAATATCGGTAGATATAATTTTTACATGCTCGTTAAAGCATTACTTTGACTGTGTTGTGCAGATATAAGAAGTGTGCTGTATGTGACGGGTACTAGCTTCAGTTGAATAGAGTCACTTTTGTGGATTCTTTATAAATGCAGACGGGCAAATATAGTATGTATTGCATGAATGCGTATCACTTGAATATATTGGATTTGTTAATCTGATGTGGTTCATAATGGAGTTGGACTCACGTCTGATCATTGTACTGCTATAAACTATGGAATCGTCAATTTACTATCGTTGAAGATTTATCCGGTGTATGTCATTTTAGACAACACTTGGGCCCTCACCGATTCGCATGAATAGTGCTTAAACTTAAAGTACACAACACCTCAAACAAATGTCTGCAGAACAATATAAGAAGGTAATATATGTAACGAATGGAACATATAAACAGTCAAATTAACATTGCAGCAAAGTACACTCCGAACAGAAGACATATATGATATTTATTGAAAGAATATTATTATACAGCAAGCGATTCCAATAAGAACATATGGGCTTCAACTTACAATAACTACATGAAGAAAACTTTAATGATGGACACGGTTAGGACAGTACGGAGAAGAAGTAGTAACAAAATATAGATGAAGAAGAAAAAGATGGTGATAATAATGACATTGATGGTGATGATACCAATAACAAGAGAAAAATATAAAGAAAAGGATGTATAAATGAAAAAGAATAAGAAGAATATGTTAATGACGATAAGAAGGAAATAAAGAGAACGAAAGAGAAATAAAGAAACCAGAATGAGATATAATTAGAAATTAACCCAGTTTGCGTGTGAATGAGTGTGTGTGCATGTGTTCATACAAGACCGTGTGTAATAACTTGAAATTAACCCAGTTTGTGTGTGAATGAGTGTGTGTTTATGTGTTCATACATGACCGTGTGTACTACTGTATGACAAGTCATAATTCAGTCGTTAATTTTTCTGTGACCATCTTTGCTTCCCGGCACTGTGCCATTCCTTTCCTCTTTTTTGTGCGGTTATTATCTTACTTTTACACCTTCACCTATCGATATTATCGTATCCCTGGTTGACACACCTAGACACCCACATATTTTAAGCTTGTCACATTCCTGATCTGTTTATCTTTTCTTGTTGGCCCGTTCGCGCTTAGCGAAGGCGCGAAACAATGCCACTTTGACTTGTTAGCTCAAGATGCCAGCCATAGACTTATTAAGCCGTCTATCACCCCATTAGGTTGCATAAATACCTCTGTTCATCTGATGAATGAGTCTGATTATGGTAAAACAGATGGTCAACTAAGACATAACGCGGAAGCGACATGCAAACATACGGCTCATTCTTGTGGTTATCTGGATTATAACAATCTTGGCAAATTAGGACATGACATACCTTGCAATAATTTCCAGCAGGTCTTTTAACAATCTTAGGCAAGATGTCTTGTTGTAATAACCACAGACTGCAGATTATCAGTTTTAATCATTAGTGCATATCGTGTAACATAATTGATACAGAGTAAATATTAGCAAGGGGAGGTGATCTTGAAAATGTTAAGCAAATAGATTCGATTACGGGTTATGTTGCTTGATTAAGCTGATGTTAAGTTAAAATTGTATTAGGGGAATTCCCTCGTGTGATCGAGAAGTTTCCAAGTGGCGAACACTGGTCAGTTCAAATCGCGGAGATGTTTTTTTCTCTGAACTGTCTTGAGCTGTGAGTAAGCTCGTGTGACTAGCCCATGCAATTATCGAGACTGAGTTGTGTTTTTTAAACAACCGAGTCTCGTGTCGTTTTTGGCGGGTCTAGTGTGTGAACTAAGGGGCAGTCTGTTTTTGGGTACCGACGGGAGAGGTCGGTCCTACAGTGTGTGTTTCGAGTATGCCTGCGCAGTGCAAAAGTTATAAAGGCCATTGTTGGTGTAGACCTATAATTTCTGAGTTTATTGGAGAATTGTGTTTGTGAGTATTTTTGAAGAGGTAAGGATCCAGGACTTATGTTTAAATATATAAATGTCAAGATGAGTGAAGGCGAGATTACTGCAGATTGCCAGGGAGTGCAGTCTTGCGAGAAATTGCCGAAAGTATTCACCATTGATGTAGTTAGCACGGCGAGGATGATGTCCGTTGGCTAACCGGATCTATATGATATTTGAGAGGATCCATGTCTACATTAGAGCGCCAAGGTTGAGAGCATCTTTGATGAGGCATATTTGAGAGGCCATCGTTATTATTGAGAGGATCCACATCTACATTAAAGCGCCAAGGTTGAGAGCGTCTTTGATGAGGCATATTTGAGAGGCCATCGTTATTATTGAGAGGATCCACATCTACATTAAAGCGCCAAGGTTGAGAGCGTCTTTGATGAGGTATATTTGAGGAATTTATTATTGTCAGCACGGCGAGGATGACCGTTTGCTGGGAAAAGGATCCATTGTCTATTTATTATAATATTGATGTTAGAAGCATCGTTTGAGGCCATTTATTATTGTCAGCACGACGAGGATGACCGTTGCTGAGAGGATCCATAGTTATATTAAAGCGCCAAGGTTGAGAGCGTCTTTGATGAAGCATATTTAAGGAGGCCATTATTTATTGGACAATCGTTTGCTGGGAAAAGGATCCATTGTCTATTTATTATAATATTGATATTAGAAGCATCGTTTGAGGCCATTTATTATTGTCAGCACGGCGAGGATGACCGTTGCTGAGAGGATCTAGTGTTGATGTTGTAGAGCGCTAATGATTATGAGAAGTGGAGATGTGACTATAGTACTTTCTTGTTGTGAGTTATGTTTGACTGTGTATTTCATGAACATGTTGTGGTGTAATAAACGTTATTAACATTAGCCTGCCGTTACACCATTCCATGCCTCTGATGTGTGTATCTGTGAATGTACCCACGCACACTCACTACAACATTTAACACGGTAGGAGAACAGTAGGCGTGACGGTAGTAACGCATGACCATAAATAGCCTGGGTGGCGGAAATCTAGGTCAACAAATAGATTGAATTCACTAACAGTATCTCGTGAGTAGCAGTGGTATGTTAGTAGTACAGAATTTGATATTTTGACATTCGCGTGATATAAGAATTACTGTTCTGCTCTGTGTGGGCGTATGAACAGTGTAACCATTAAGGTAACACCCATCACCATTTATTCAATCTCCAAGACAAGTCATCAGTCAGATAATAATAATAGTTTAATAAACCCATTAGTAACTCTCATTACGGTTACAGTTTGGTAATCTTCAACATCCCTAAGAGAAAACAATTCTCTAAATAAATAAGATCTTTACAATAATGTTTCTGGTAACTGTCACACGTAAATAGCATTACCATATATGGCCGTGCCTAATGTCCATGGTGAATGGTAAGGGGAGAGTTTGCTAAAATCAGACGCATTATTTGAGGTTAGTTTAAAATTGTAATATGAACGAAACTTAATTATGATTGGGTTTCAACCAACAGGACCTCACGATGTAAAATTTTTGCGTGTTCAGATTTTGACTTTAAATATAGAGCGTTTTGAATATTCCCACCCGGCATTTCTTACCTTTGTCAGGAGATCACGGACAGCAAGAATAGGAGTAGTAATAACTATTCTAGTATAGGACAGGCCAAAGTTACTAGAAGTATCTTGTAAAATTTAAAAAAAAGAGAAACACTTCAGTGCTAATACTTAGCGTCCCAAGTCCTAGGAACCTTCCTGAAGTGTAAATAGTTAGGAGTATTAACGCACTGAGGGACGACTGTATCTTACACAGTTGCAAGACATGCTACGTCCGTTTTGTGCATTAAAGTCTGGATATTCGACACTGGACACCATCTATAACCGACGGATCTTGAGGAAACTCGAAAAGACAACATGTGCAGTAACTCCGACACCGCCAGAAACGTGTTGCTACCAAACCACTCGACTCCTGAAGAGAGGGAACAGTCAAAACTCCATTGGGAGCTAGCAGTGACTGAATCAGTAGTCAGCGACTCCCATTGGCACCTCATAGCAAGCTGAGTACCCAGTACTGGTACAGAGTACAGACTTTATTTTTCTAAATCCACCAAAATAATATTTTCCAAGGAGGACACATCACTAATTAACTGGTTTTATTTCCCCTGACAAATCAATTGTATTCATTTTAACCCTGTTGATCCAATGTTTCATAAAAAATCTTTTGTTATCTACGTAAATATAAATCCATAGCTGAAGTCTATCAATAGATTGGGCGAATGGATGTCTGCATTCGCATGAGTAATTTTAAAAAAATACGATATACAGAGCTAAACATACAATTAATAATTTGCTGAATCATCTTCAGCTAGGGGCTCATAAAATACAAGTCAAAACATGTTTCTCACAGACGCGAGGGAGAATACAAAGTTTATAACAAACGTAGATGACTCAGTTATTATACTTGCCATTCTAGAAATCCCTGTGAGACATCATGAAATAGAGACACCAACGTTCTATTTATATCTCTGCGAAAAGTAATCTTGAGCGAAGGTGACTACCTTTGCTAAAAACTCGAATTTTGGCCATTAGTGGTCCATTACAACAAAGCAGGGGAGACAACCCACGGCAGACTTCTATTGTTTGTATTTAACTATTTATTACTTTACTCCGATTAGGTATATTCTGCTCCATTTATGATCACCCCTATAAAATTATGATTTGTTCTATTTATTAATTATTTCGTTTGCTTACTTATTATTTGCTCTTTTGTGAAGCTATTACAGTTTATAAATAAAGTGATGGTTTCTTGGTAAGTGACGTGGTTCACACACCCGCTTTTCATCGTGGAAGAAGTGGTTTCCAACCTGCAATGAAAGGCTTCGACGGACCAGGACAGTAGATAGAGAAAAATGGCTAAAATAAAATGGAGTGTATCTGTTACTGAAACGTTTGTAACCAACAATGAAACAATCTCTTCAGCTTTTCGGTAACAGTACGGAATCGGCGAGCATTGCATAGTGAAGCCTAAATTGAACGTCAGTAACAGGGTACGCATGTTGTTCAATTGTTTCATGGTGCAATGATAATTGTCCATAAGCCGCGATATATGTTGACGACAAATATTCAATTAATTTGAAATAGAAAGAAAAGAAATGAGACGACCACAGCAGAGTTAATGCCGTCATCAGGACATGAAACAGAAAGAGCTAACCGTACTTCCAGTCATTTGTATTTGGCAAGCATCATGCTAGTGTTTTCATAAGTAAGCATGCATGCAGCGCCGGATTAACGTAGTAGTAAAAGTAGCATATGCTACGGGCCCCGCGCTTTTAGGTGCCACGCGCCAATAAATATGTACATATTTTTTTGGTCATCTTCTAATACAAGCGTTAAACCAATGATCTTCTGATTTATGCTATCTTTAGCGCCTTTTCATTTGGTGTCACGAAATTGTGAAAGAAAGAGCATAAGAGGGTGATTTAGTGTGACTCTTCATTATTTTTATCTTAACTGTTTGCAGACGGAAGCCTTTTAAGTGGCGCTGAAAATTTGGTCACGTTTGGACGGAAGCTTTTTTTTTGGCTCTAGGCGACTTCCCATCTAATTTCGTTTTGTTCTTTGTGAAATGAATTTGCATTAACAATAAAAACTAAAATTTAGGAAACGGAAACTTCCTGTTTTAATTGGGGTATACGGCGTGCTCGCACTCTCTTTCGATCTTGATTAAAATTTCTTGATTTGTAAGGTTAGAAAACTCAAAAAATGAGCAGTAGACACAGAGATATTCGACGTAATTATGCTTCTGGAAGGGAAAAACGTAAAACGAAAGAAGACAAATAAAGAAGAGATCAACTTGTGATATCAAAAACACGTAAGCTGACATAATATTTTGATGTTCATGGTGGTGGTACTCTAACCGCTGAAGCTGGAAGTACAGGAACAACTAGTGCTAGTGCAGACTGTCCAGCAGAAAACATACAGCAAAACCCAGTATACACTGAGTCTGAATGTGAAAGAATAAGTGAAACGAAGAAGTACTCTAATGATATTGGTGACTGGCCGAACAATTTAGATGACTGTGAGCGTGAATATTAGATATCCAAGGGAAGTGAAAAATGTCAACATGTTGATAGTGCCTTCTCTTCATCCGTGCGATTGTATGACACTGAAAAGAAAACTCGATACTGTCAGAAGTCTTATTTTACACATATTCATAAACTTACAAACATGCAAGAAAATGGTTATGCTATTCAGAAAGTAAAGGGCGCCTATTCTGTTTCCCATGCAAGCTTATGAGTTCAGAATGTTCATCAAAGTTTACTGTGGAAGAGTTTAATGACTGGAAAAATGCAAGCAATCTATTGCGTCGACATGAAGAAAGCTCCTCACATAGACAAGCTTTAATTTCACTGTTGATGCGTAAAAAACAAAGGTGAACGTGTCGATTCCCAACTTGTGAAACAAATGGACATTCAAGAAAAGTATTGGCACAAACTTCTAGAGCGAATAATTGAAGTTGTGAAGTTTTTAGCAGAACGAGGCCTTTCATTTCGTGGCAGTGATGAAATTGTTGGGTCCCCTTACAACGGGAATTACTTAGGGTTGTTAGAATTACTGGCCATGCTTGACCCTATTTTGGCAGAGCATATAAGTACTCATGCAAACAAAAGATTTGGACATACATCATATCTATCTAAAACAACGTGTGAGGAATTCATCAATCTGATTGGATCCAACATACTGGATCACATTCTCTGTGAAGTGAAGAAATACAAGTATTATTCCGTATCACTGGATTCTACTCCAGATATATCTAATATGGACCATCTGACTTTGACTCTGTGCTAAGTTTTGCCATCTGGACCAGTTGAAAGATTTGTGACATTTTTGGATATGGAAGGTCATAGTGCTGAACAGCTTACTAAAAGTCTACTTAATTTTTTTTAAGGCAAATGACATTGATATTAAAGACTGCCGTGGTCAAAGTTATGACAACGCCAGCAACATGAGTGGCAAGTTTATAGGATTACAAGCACGAATTAAAGAGATGAATAAGTTTGCGCATTACATTCCGTGTTTTGCACATTCACTAAATTTGGTTGGAAAATGTGTTGCTGAAGGTTGTCAAGAAGCAGTCATTTTCTTTGGATTTGTTGAAAGCCTGTACACCTTCTTTTCTGCTTCTACCTACCGGTGGGGTCTCCTTTCTACTGCATTATGTGCTGGCGGTACTCATAATAAGTCCCATTTGCCCTTTGTGAAAAGACTGTCAGATACCATGTGGTCCGCTCGGGCAGATGCAAAACAAAAGTGAATATAGCTTGTGCTCTCTATGAATCCCCTGCGGGCACTCGGTATATGTCAAAGCTATGGCAGTCTACTTTTGCTCCCCGACATAGAGCAAAGGCCAAGGAATCTGACTGAGTCCTGAACATTATCAAGAACAAACTCGAAGAAAACACAAACGCGAAATTGAGAGTATGATGATTTCAGTGGTTCCAGCACACTTGATCCACTTGATGAATCTCAAACGCCTTCTCAGCAGTTTAAAAGCCGAACATTTCTTGTCCTTATTGATAGCTTGCGCTCTGCCTTGTCACAACGCCAGAAAGCTTATCAAAAGTTGAATGATGTATTTGGATTCCTTCGTCAGTTACAGTCGTTTACACCTGAAGAGGTGGTAACGAGATCATCGAATCTTAATAAATCATATTCCGGAAGATCTGGTAAGAAAGTCTTTGTGAAGCAACTATGTGAGCAGTTTACAGAACTGTTGAAACTCTGATTCTTTGCTTCTCATATTGAGCACTACTCTAGACCCTGTAGAAGTTACAGTTTTACCGTTTGATAATTTGACAATTCTTTGGAGTCTTTGATTTTCAAATGTAGTAGAAATTGCCTTACGCATCTATTAGTCACTAATGTTAACAAACTGCAGTGGGAGAACGATCCCCATTTTCAGAAACTGAAACTTATTTAAAAAATGAACTAAGGAGCACCATAGGGGTCAAAAGAGATTGAACAATGTCTCACACTAATGAGATTAGAACATAAAACCTTCTTCGTCTAAAAATTGAAACATTCCCTATATCATCAACAAATTTTGCTCATGCTAATGACTAGAAAAACATTGATATTTAAATCAATATTGTTTTGTGACGTACGTGTCTAGTTTGACAAGTGAATGTTTTCCTTGATTTTGTATGGATGATTAAAGGGACTTTAGCTTTACATAACATTAGAACCCCCTGAACATCAGTATTGTTGTAACTTTTCATGCAACAGACGAAGAGTAGCGGCTATGATCAAAGCAGTCAAAGACGATCCCCAGAACAAAGAAGCAGAAATTTAGCATCTCCGCGCGAACACTGAACCGTTCGCAAGATGGACACGAGCGATCAGAAGAAAGCTTCTTGCAGACTTCGCACCTCTGTGGCAATAACGGCAGGCTTACCGAAAGACTTATGGAAAACGGGAGAGACGGAGCGCTCAGCGTAGCGGATACGATCTGAGGAATCAGGAAACTCACCGCGAACGAGGCTAGTCTAGCAGAAATTTCACATCCTCGCGCGAGCCAGCCTGAGACGAACGAAGATCGGAAGCCAGTCGGGCCATCGCGGTTAGCATGGCGGCTAAATAACTTTCGACTTTCCCTGGGATCTGAAAGAGGCGCGAAATTTTCACACGACCCATTTAACTTACATTCAGTCCCGTTAGATATATATACAGATACTGAAAAGGGCAACTTTTTATCATGACAGCATCGTTCTGACAGCTTATAATTCCTAAGATTCAGCTAGCATATAGTTTGAATTCTTTTCCTGCAGTCTAGATTTCATCTAAATTGGTTGTAATTTCATTTTATTGGATTGTGGTGAATTCTTTTCTGTGCAGACGGTAATTTAAACTTTAGCTTCGATGTTAAGGGTGATCAGTGGTCTAGTAATTTCATTTTTATTTCACTGGATTGTGGTGTAAAATTTAAACTTATTAAATGATCTTTCGAAAATCCCCATTTTCAAAGTTCCAGTGACATATGAACTTTTTTAAAGCTAAACATGTGGCGACCTGTTGCGGGTCTCGCTCCTCTGAATTTAAAAACTGAGAAACAAAGCCACCAAAGAAAAGCACTTTTAAAATACTAATTCATAAAGTAGTTAAAAACTGGAAGCAGAACAGTCGCCAGTAGCAATATTCTACTCATGCTCTCTTTTGTGAAGAAGAACATTGATTTTACCTGAACACTGTCTGTCAAGTATATTCAGTGGATTTTAACCCGCCCCCCGAAGAAGAACCTATCTCAGTGTTTTGTAGTTGTGACATTACGGCAAAAGAAAGTTATCTCCCATCCAGCTGTGCCCATCTTAGAAACCACACCATACCTCACACTTAGCCAAGTGCCTGTGCGGTTCATTAGGAACTTTTTATCAAAAAACAAAAACAACAGTAGCCAGTTTACGCTTCACGTCTGCGATTTCTGAGATTATTAGGCTACCAGATCCCACCTCGATAGAATCTGGGGCCTGACACAGAAGAAATACTTTTAAAGAAGACCCCAATTTCCATTGTTCTGACGGTATTATCTGCTGTTGTAAAGAATTCCTAGGAAGTGCCAGAATTCACCATTTGGTAAGTCTGTGTGTGTGTGACTGTGTGCTGGCCAGCCAAGCGTGTTTTTGAATGAAAGGAGATTTAATCTTGTTTTTTACCCTTATAATTAGTTCGACCGGAGTATTAAGGTGTACTGTATTCATTGTACGGGATTTCTCCTAGCGTGATTGTTTACTGTGTGTCATCCTTCTATGTCGCCTCCCCTCCGAGTGTAAAAATTTGTTGGATAAAGGAAAACATTTGGAGACCCCTAGCTTTTCCTCTACGCCCTTATCACTGTAACCCCTTTGCCTCAGAGTAATAAATTTACCATTGGGTTAAATTGCCTATCTCTGGATCATCATCATCACCCCCCCCCCCTTCCTTGCCTTTGGGACCCGGTTTTTTCTGTTAGTAAATACAAGCGGGAAAAGGTGTATGGGATACGTCTCCTCAAAAAACCCCCTCCCCCTTGTCATATTTGGTATTCTGTAAACCTTTGATTTCTGACTGTAAATTGATATATTATTTGTTGTGACTTGATTTTCCCCTATGATAATAAAAGTATTAAAAACTTTATTAGCATTTTGGTGTCGGCTTGGCCCAAAACAAACATTTCCCATATTTGTTATTGTAGGTCCGTATTCATGTACGTTGTAGCAGTCAGAATCCACCAAATCAGGTGTGTTGCGCCTGAGAAGAGAAATGGAACTGACAAACAATTGTGATTGCTATCAGAAGAGTGGTAGGAGTAGTTTTGAAGATGTCAATTATTGTCGTAATAACCGAGACTGTCCTTACTCTTCCCCTGCACTTGTGAATCTACTACCTCACTTTCCTAAATCCTTATTCTCACAGAGCCTTCACTAATCATTCTACTCTCATAAAAGGACCAATATCCATCAGAACTTCTCTCAGATAAAAAAAAATTACGGCCAATAAATGTTGACTGTGTCCCGGATTCTGAGACCTACTTTAAATAGAGTGTGGTTGATAATCTTACTGTGCAATTAAAAAGGGTATGGTCTTAAAATAAAGTTATGTACTTCCCTAGACAAAGCATTTTTAGTAAATTTTGGCCGACCCACTTTCTTATACAGTATGCTCAAGGCCCCGTACTAGCTTAATCCGGCCCAGCTGAATGCAGGAAGTATCTGTGCGATCGCGATAGTTAGGGTTTCTTGTCAACACCTGTTTATTCTCCACTGGCAGAGAAAACTTGAAATTGTTGTTATATAATTGCTATCACGGGATAGGGATAAACTTGCTGATTGGGACGTTACAGTTACTAAACGCCTTGGAACAGAAAAGTGTACTAAACATCTGGACCCTGACTTAAAGGTACAGAAGAAAGCATTAATTTTCTCAGTCAGTGAATAAGTAATACTTGTTAATAATTAAAACTACGGAGAGCATCACTACGACTGCCTGTTTCCAGTCTGGAAAAAGTTTGCAAGTTGACTGGAAACCTTTTGGTGCTTTCATATAATTGATTCTTTCTGTTTTACCTTATAAGTAGCGTGGGTTGCTAGTGCAAGTATCAACTCTTGAGATGACATCAACATTTTACATTGTCAGTTACTAAAAATGATTCATTTTCATATTTAGTCTAATCGAGAAAATTTAAAAAAACTGAAGTTGTGTGTGGGAAAGTGTGTGTATTAACAGAGAGAGAGATAGAGGGTTGCGAGAGGAAGGAGGAGATGTGAGAGGGATAGGATGTGATCTGAGTTGAGAGGGGAGAGGGAGACTTAGGTTCGAGATGAGAGAAGAAAGACGAGAGAGACAGGAGAGACCTTGGAGAGAGAGTCATGGAGAAGAGAGAAGGTTTGTCCACTCAAGAGAGAGAGAGGAAGGGTGTCTCAACTGATTGGTTGGGGTGGGTTGGGTAAAGGCTTTTTTTTACCTTCAAAATGTTGAACAACAACAGGATAACAAGGAGAACTGTTAGTGGAAGGATTGAATGTTCAGGGCATTCATCAAAATCGAAACGACTGAAAGTTGTGAGGAGAGACAAACCTTGAATAAATGAACCAGTTTGAGGACTCACTGGTGTAAGGAGACATTGGTCTAATGACTGACATAGAAAACACATACAAAACCCACCCAGTGTGATTAGAAGGATTTTTCTTAGTCAAGAAAAATCTGGACACTTTACTTTTGTGGTGAGTATTTTTTTGTTTTTTTTGGAGAGTGAGAGAGAGAGAAAAGAGCTTAAAGTCCGCCCTTATTTGAGGAGATAGACAGTGGGAAGAGATAGTGAAAGACACTAGACAGGAAAAAACGAGTCCAGACACAAAATCTCTGATAGGTCTGGAATGATATTACGGCTTTATTCAGTGCAGTCAAGAAAATCCATACACTAAGTTGAGAGACGACTTAGAATTGAGAAGAGAATTTAAATACAGGACTAAAATAGACGAATAATATAGACAAAAACCTGTTCTGTCCCATAGTTTTGAGACAAAACATATACTAACAGCGAATGAAGGATGTTACGTCAGTGAAGTCAATGAAATGAAACCACTGAAGTTTTGTGGGAGGGTGGAGAGAAAGAAAGACAGATTAAATAACTTTTGGAGACAATTTCAAAGAAAATAGAGACATGGCAGATCAAACAGATACTCGTCTCGTAATAGAAATGCCATTACAATGATAGTAGAGAGGACTCAAAGAAACTGATCACCAAATATCGTCTTTAATAAGCAACCATTCTACCTTATGCGGAACTTTATTTTCAAAGTATATGGCTATTATGTGTTGCCCCAACCCATGTACTAGTCCTGTGTGGCACGCAATTAAGGTGGTGAACCGCGGTGATTATCACAATTTCAGTTTTAGATTTTGATATTTTTAGTAAGAAATAAACTGGTTACATTCAAAGGGACCATTAACAAAATTGGGAAAAACATAGGCAGAACCTCAGAGGAATCGGGAAACTTGTTGCCTCTTGGATGTTACAAGCTAACGTCCTGTCTGACCGTATTCCTGAATTTTTTCAGTGGGTCAGTTACTTGTAGTTTGTTTTCACATAACAGAGAAAACAAATAAGGGAATAAACACGTTTTTCTTTAAGTTTTCCAAATGAAACCGAGGGAAGGGAAAGGTCTACGGGCCAATGAAGTGAACTTTATAGATGAGTTTGTGAAGTGGACTTATTGCGTGTCGACTTTCGTTATCTAGAGAGTTAAATTATAAACAGAAGGACAGGGGATAACAATTCAAGGCTGTTACATATGTGTCGGGTCGACTTCCCACTATATAAATACATCAGACAATCATACTGTAATAATATGAATAGTATATGGTCAAATAATATTAGTGTTAAACCCTAGACAATTTGCTAGGAGGCAGATTCCTCTTATAAACTGCTAAAATAATATAAACATCCCATGTTTATTTAATTGAACCCCAATATAACTGATCAGCCACGTTGCTACAAATACAAAAAAGTCAATGGCTTCATACTAATTAATAATGGTCTACATATTTGTCACTATTATCAGCTTTATCCCCACTGAATTAAATACGTTCATACAACATTACGTAACACCATCTAACTTTTTGTCTTTACTCGGCAACTCAAATAAAATAAAACAGAAACAAGAAGCTAGGTTATGGACCTAACAAAATACTATAAAATGACAAACGGGAAATAATAATAATAATAATAAAAGCCCCCAATTCCCATTACAAGAGTGATATGGGAATCTCGCCTACTGAAGCGGATCAGCCCTCTACTGCATATTTTCCTAGTGTCAATACTCCTTTCACAAGACTGTTTTCTTCCTATCTCATAGTGTGAGGTGTATTTTCTGTTGCCCAGAGTTTGAGGGTGTCATCACGTATGATAGCTGCCTCTTGAAAAAGATCAGCAACTTCATCCTCCACAGGATCGCTGGGAATAAGATGGTACTTGACTCCTCATGGTCTTTCTTGTCCACATATCTTTGAAACCTCTGGTGCGGGACACTCACCTGTTTCATTTAGAAAAAAAATAATCTGCCAGTTGTACGTAGAAGTGTCTTCGGGACGTTGATTCGCCACCTTCCATGTGGCGGACTGGCCATGCCAGATATAGACTGCGATCGTGTTTGTCTAAGAAGTGTATACACGTGCGTCGGATGTTTCCGTTATTCGAACTAAGAACCTCGACATTTGTCACTTTGTCCTTCCACGGTAAACTACCTAAGGATTTGTGGTTCTTGGACACCGAAATGGGAAGGTATTGAGCCATGGGATTTTAGCATTGCATATGTGTCGTTATATATATTAGAAGGTGCTGGTGACGTAGGCGTTCAGATTCCGCAGCTATTGGTCTTCGGTTGTTGAGGTTAAAGTTTATTTTACACGCGGTTGTGAAGGCATTATTTAAGACTATTTGGCTGCCATTTTGCCACTGAGACTGTCAATAGGTTTTTGTGAACTTACTCACCCTGTAAACATATTCCCCTTTGTTCAGAACACGAACAGCTCGCCAAAAATTGTCCGGTTTGTACACCATTAGTGTAACATATTATATCATTTTTGCTTTATAGTTTTTTATAACTTCTATTAACCTATAATATGTATATGAATATACATATATTTATTTTATATATATATCTATATTTATGGTGTGTGTTTGTGTGTGTGTATGTTGTGTGCGCGTGCGTGCGGGTTGTGCGTCTGTGTGTGTGTGTAGGGACGATATGACAAAATTACTGACTAATGATAAGTGGAGGTTGTGCCACTTTCCATTCCATTGGAACTGAATTTATGTGCTGTTATTGTCTGATGTGTTCGTTGCATTGGTTTGCGGGATAATGCGGGGGGATCCGTCTTCAGAAGAGTGGTGTGATGTCCATCACAAAGCCAGCTATGCTACGTGACCCCAGAATGAAAGCGAAATAGAGGGCCATTTCCAAAAACCACTTGGCTGAGAGCAAAGAATATACCGAGCTGGGGCACTGCACGATCTAGGAAAGCCGCCGATCATAGCAAGGTGGAAGCAGTTGTTTGATGAAACCTGCTCTTTAAGTTATTTTTGTTATCAGGCATCGTGATGGGTCTGTTGATCTGCTCTTTTGAAAGCCAGCGGCTATACATATCCCATGTAGAAGAAGAAGAATAGAAATGAAACTCGACGTAGAACTGTTTGAAATATCTCTTCTACTTGCGAGAAGGGCGAATGATTTTAAAATTTACTCATAATAGATGCTTTTTAGCCATTTGGAACGTTGTTACTTCGGTCCACGTATAAATTGCATTGTAAAATAAAATATTTTTTGTAATCAGGGACTAAAACACCTGTTTCGAAAGGCCTAAATGAAGTTGGTCATTACTAGAAATCGTTATTTAAAGCTGACGGACGTAACTGTTAGACTATAACATAGACTGATCTGTATCGTAGCATTTTTGATAGGGTCATTCAGACTAGGGGTTAGGTCACTTCGTGCATAATAGACATTAGACACGAGTATTTTACGTTGCCACAGTGACCGAGATGTGGATATTTAGACAACTTAGAGTTCCTCTGGGAGTGTAATAGATAATAGAAATCTTATTAGAGGCTGTCTGATTGAAAAATCGAGAATATTCTTCATCTTTTCGCACTATCTTTATATAACAGATCACAAGGATAGACAGACCATAGTATTAATAAAATAGGTATGATTTTAATATATATCTATCCCACTCAGTAATTAGCACATACAATGGACGATAGTAGACACCCATTACGTTTTACAACTTTTCACAATGATTATATGATATTCTTGAACGAAACTGGACCATCCAACACTAAATAAATGTAGGTATAGTTTAATTATCTTAGTAAATCTTACATTCACAACATAAAAAATACTTCTCTTAAAAGCATTATACTACATAGTCATAATTTTTGATATCAAGGAATGCTACAATAGTGATCAGACCCGTTTTGGATGGTCTTATATCCTAGATGGATTTTTATATATAAAGCTCACAGTCCCGTTAGAAAAAAGTGATAACCCAAGAATATTTACAGATACGTATAATGTGAGTCTTATGGTTTCCCCACTTTCAAGGTATAAAAAATACTCAGACTTGATTTCAACTCTGCTTTATTCATAAGGGTACATATTGTTAGCATAAATAATTAAAACTTGCATTAAAGGAAGTTACTAAATTGTCGTGGGTGACTCAAACAAAGAATTCCTTGGTGTCTACTTTCACTCGGTTCTTTCATATCGGGGCACTGAATATAATTACAAATCGTGCTGTGGTTCGGCCGTCTGGCGCAAACTTTGGGGTCACTTCACCACACTTTTTATTTGTAGGAATAATGTCGTATAAAGTAAGCGGATCCCAGCTCTTTGTGTTTGTTGGTTTCTTCAAAATGGATAATTTGGTTAGGCGTAAATGCTTCAATGCGATAGTTGTTTCAAATTAAAGTTATTGTCAATTGTACTAACGAGGTTTAAGAATATAGGCTTAAACGAGCACACATGTCAGAACATCGAAAATGTTTCCCATTTAATTTGGAAGAAAATGATCAACGTGTGGAACTTCTCTCAACAAATAATCTTAAACATTCAACACACACCTTGTAAACAATAAAAAGTTAATGTTTTTGATTTATGTATTTCTTTCATATGCTCAAGGCACCATGTACAGTTAGGGACAAGTTTGTGTAGAAATACATAAACTGGCTCAAAGGCCCCAGTATAAAGCTTTTATCTAGGTATGTCTCTGTACAAAACGCCGGCAAAGTTGGGTTACCCCAGTATATTCACTGAATAAAGAAAAAATACATATGAAATATTTTACATATTATGTACTCAATATAACCTTTCATTTTTTTTAAATTTGCCAAGCGTTTACAGCTTGAACTTTCATTTTAAACTTCCCGTGAAATAAAGTTATATTTATTTAAAAATCATCAATCCTCATGAATTAGGAATACATACGTATCCAACGCTCAATACTCATGAGGCAAGGTAGCATTTATATGTATACTTTAAGAAAATTTGTTTAAAGTCTGATTATTTAGCAGTTAAAATTAAATTCGTTAATAAAATTGTGAGTAATAAGTAGTAAAAAAATTATACACATTTATTTCGTGATTTCCTTAATGAAATAAAAGCGTCATTGTTAGAAAATAATACAGATTATATAATTAAGCATACTCTGCACAAATCTAACTAGTGAATATATGGAAATAAGCTTTTTATACAACTTTAAACACTCTCACAAAAAAAATTTAGATAATTATAAATTTATAATATATATTACCTGTTACCAAACAGAGGGGAAGGAACTCAAGGTAAAACCTTCTTTCACTCAGATTTAGAATTATACGATGATCATATCTTTATTTAAGTAAAAGGAGTCTCGGTTATATGTTCCGAACAAACTAGGGCTTCGCTAGAACAGCGTTAAACTATTCACGAAGTAAACTTTCTAAAAAATGGCAGAATTTTGAGGACTGAAAATGAAAATAAAGTTTAACATTCTGGTTAATATCAAATTACAAAAAAAAAATTCCACCAGATTTATTTCGCCAACGAAATATAATCTTTTCCCCTTTCCGTCTAAAACATTCCTTCAACCGCTCTTACATCAACTAGGAAGACTACCATGAACTGGATACTCGTGCGTTTTAACACCTCACGCTGACCAGGCCCAACTGTGAGTGCCCTTTTTTGTCAGCCTTTCTGCTTTTCCCAGACAAATTTCTCTAAACTTGCGCCGAGGAAGATGTCGGCTATCGCGCTTCACTGAGAGCTCAGCCGTTGCAAAATCAAGAAAATGGCACCAAAACAACTAGCATTGTTTTCCCCGACTTCTTTCTCAATTTGTCAGACTATAGGTCTGGCGATAAAGCGATATTCACGAAGTGTATTTCGTCTGGTGCAGGGAATGCTTAGACTCTCATGTCTTACTCTTTGTCTGGCCAGACGCATATTTTCTACAGTTTCGTCCATCTTCCACATCCTATGCATTCCTTCTCTGCATTTTAAACGCTCTCTCTCTGACACGAAATATGTCATAAATGCGTTTACAGTATGAGAAAGAAAACTGGTAAAGCCCTCTGATACAAGTGGGGAAGAAAAGCTTTTATTTTTCGCAAATGAGAATGGCAATTGCGATTAGGAAATAAATACAAGAAAAGGTAAAGAGTGATTTAATAATCAAATAGAGGATTACGAATAGGTGAAGAAAATAAAAGAGGAGATATGGCAATTTATGATACATAAGGAACTCTCTGCTTGACAATTTGACGGGATGTTCAACAATATTCGTTTCCGCCATTTTCTTCTTTTACATATTATCAGTGCATTTTTCGTTGTTTTTTTTCATCTTCTTATTTTAAAAGTGTATTAATTTGGATGTTATTTTCTACCTTTGGTTGTGAATATTGTTTTAATTATTTACTTTTCAGATCTAAGAAAGCTGGGTACCATCCTAATGACGGTTATCCCCAAACTTGGCACAAGTATTTTTTTCCACCAAGAAGTCTTGGGAGCTGATGCTTTAAAGCTTTTCTTCTGTTTTTCATTTCAATGAGTGTATAACACAGAAAAGGATTTTGAAAGTCAAAGCTTTTGAAACGCAACAACAATATATAACGGGCACAGTGATCTTATAACAAAAGTGATTTCTTTGGTGATTTTTTTGTATCTCTACTTTACGAGGTTAGTGTTCTACAATGTATTTGGAAGTTTGCTATTGACACTTTAAAAATTATTGGCCCTAACTTATTGGAAAACTATTTATTTTAGGGTATCGTAATTCATTAAATTTTTGTTACGCTTATTTTTTAGTAGAAGTATTAATATTAACCGTACGAGCGCACCATCTTACCACTTATGGCCTAGTTTTAGAGATTTCATTAAATCACATTATCAACTAAAACATCTGCGCAATAAGCGACTATTCGTGGCTTTAATTTGGATGCAGTCTAGTCCGTTTTGCTTTTCTGTCTATTCCCCAATATTAAATCCTTCGACAATATACATGTTCTTTCTTATCTTCTTCTTATTCTTTTTCTTATGTTTAAATACCAGGCATCTGACTGTAGGTGACATGTCATTTCTACAACTTCCTCAGTCTTCAGTGATATTCACAAGTTTTGTAGTTGAAGTCATTCTTCCGTTCCCACTCCGATGTTAACCACTGTTCGGCATATGCTCGCATTGCTGTGCGCTTTTGACTTTTTTTCCTGTTCTCTCAGTGTGTCCTGTTGCTTATAATAAAATCACAAGCTTTTCTCTTATCATTAATCTCATGTCCCAAATAAACTTGCATTGCTTTCTTCCAAAACTTAACCCTGTTTTAGCTTCCTTTAGTATACTGCCTTCTTTCAGGATATTTGTTTTCATTTCAAGTAAACCTTTTTTATCTGTTTTTTGCGTTCTTTAACGTTCTTCTGTTTATGCCCACATTTCTCTATGTACTCCAGGTATATTCTGGGTTGTCTACAAATCTGTTTTAGGTTACTCACTTCTTCTCTCCTCAACATGCCACCTCTTTTGATGATTATATTTGATATTGAGGAGCTATTCTTTTATTTTACTTTATGATTTTTATTGTATAAATTTGGGAAATATGAAAATGGTATCTTTCGATTATCAGTAGTTACACAATTAACGGTACAAAAGGAAAACATGGAAGTTTCGGGGTTCATTCTTTCGTTAGCCACAGTTACTAACAGGCGGACAATGGGCAAGACAACCCCCGTCAGGTCACACGAAAAATACAATGGATACTGCAAAACATGTTTTCTGTTAAAAGTACGAGACAACCAGAGCGTTTTAAATCAGATGAACAATAATTTATGATATAGAAGGCACTTTAAATTCTCTGGAGCGCTCGCCTTGCCCGTTCGATTATTCTACTCTTTACCTCTGCGGCAAAGCCATTTCCTTGAACTTCCAGTATAGTTCGTTACATATCACGTCCTAGGTGAGATATACGCGTTGTCTAATCAAATCCCCTCAGGAACTTTTTCCTTTGTAGAAAAACACTTCGTCAAGTTCTGATCTAGTGACTTTATCATGAGACTTTGCTCATAAAAAACATATGTATCATTTTTTCTAATAGGGATCATGGTGGTGTCAAGGAAATTTTGGTTTCCTCACCTCTAATTGTGTTTGGCGTTTTTTCTAGCCGTCCCCGGACGGTTCATTTTGACCATCACATGCCTTTTTTCTCATTTATGTAATGACAGCGCTTGGTAACATTAAATATCTGCTCCAGAACTGTCTTTCTGAGGTCTTAGGAAACGCATTAAAAGCAGATTGTCTGACTTCTAAAATGTCTTTTTAGGAATTCACGTGTGGAGATAGAGACATTTATTCAAACAAAAACATATAAAATAAACAGTTTTGAGAAAAAAAACGACTGAAAGAATGAACTTTATTTTAAAAGGATTTGAATTGGGCTTTACTGGACTCGTCTCTTGATTCTGCCCTTCCTCTTTCTCTCTTTCTTTTCTCTCTCTTTCTCTCTTTTCTCTATCTCTGATCTCTCTCCTCAGCTCTCTCACTCTTCTATTTAGAAGTTCCTCGCTTTAGGTGTAAATATCCGTAACATAAATACCTCTAAGGGAAAACTCTCTGTCCTTTAAAGACAAAGCCAAATTCATTCATAAGTAATCCTTTCAAAGATAATAATTGCTCCAAAGTATCTGTGGGCCCATTTTCAAATACAATGGAATCTAGTCAAGCCCAACGCCTAGAACAATTTTATCACTCGTGCCCTATTAGCCCAGGCTTGACTTATTCTAGATCAAGTTTATTTATTTCCTGCCTGCTCTATCTGGTGGATTAACATTATCCACAACGACCCTTATATATTTGCACTTTTCGTCCTATTCATACATTCGTTCCTGGACTTTTCCAATTACATCATGAGTGAAGATTATATGCCACCCTTAATTTAGTTATGTTGCCATATCATTATTCGTCTAGGTTTCTTAAGGATATTTTTTGCCTGTTCAAAAATGGTTATGAATAGGGGTACTGTAAATGTGTGTAACTGTGATTGTACTCTTTTACACTGTTGTGAAATTTTGTTTGGAATTTTAATTTTTTGTTTAAAGAATAAATGTTTAAAATGCAAGTGCGTGAATCAAATCCCCTGGACTTTCCAGTACTGGAAGCCGAGAGAAAGATAAGGTCTGAATGTTAGACTAATTCTAAAACAGCCTAACCCTTTTAAAAATAGAAAGTTCGAGTTCGTTCGCTCTCTCTCTCACCTTCTCATCTCGCTCTCTCTCTCTTCTCTACTCTCTCTCTCATCTTTCTCTATCTCTCTCATCTTTAATACTGTAATACAGTCGTTCTTGAACCAGGGAAGCAATATAAGTAAAAGAACTCATGAAAAATCTGCAAACCATGATGGTGTGGGTTAATTTAACCTGCAGCACAGGACAACACCGGAGTCTGACACTTTGGGAGTCATGACCTCAAGTTGGGCCCTTGTATCCAACCCCCTTAAAGTGTAAATGTAGATTGAGGGAGGCCGAAAACACTTGATCGATGAGGTGGACTCAATACTGATGATCAGAATGCCTATGTTGTACTCACGCTCTGAAATAGGAGTTTCCAATCATTTAAGAAGTCTGCAACAGAAATTAGTAGGGCACTGAGGTGTTTTTCGGGGTACTGTGAAAGATTGTTTAAAAAATGAGCAGCCGTGAGTACTATACATTGATATTGCCGTACGGGAATGAAGTGTTAGCTGCCTTTAATAAAGATTCCAGAAATTTATAAGGAATGAGGTGACGCAGCTTTCCATTCCTCGCTGGTCTAGTGCCGTTCAACTCAATCAGACCTGGATTTCAGGTTATCCATTTACACCTTTTATAGTGACTGGAGCGTGACGATAGACAAATATTATAGTGTTTAATTATGCTAGGAACAGCCGATAGGATAGTCTGGCCTCTCTCTCTTCAAGAAAAAATGATCGATCACCTACAACGGATAAAAGAAAGGAATAGGAAAGGACTAAGTAAGTAATAAGTAAGTTAAAATGAATAGATTACTTCTAATTATTAAATCGTCTTCTCTTCTCTGTTTTCTTCTTATGAAAACGTATACATGTCCAAACCTTTTAGTTTCTAATTCCTATTGTTTTTTTTCTTTCAAAGGTCCTTATACGTCATCCGCTGTCACGAATAAATTCGTTCTAGGTTTTGTTTTTGCTGGTCTTCTCTTCACTTCGATAATATTACAGTTGCCATTCTTTTACGTGCGAATTCGTTCAGTATTCGTTGTTTTCGTAACTTTCATCGTTGCGAGGTTTTTTATCACATCTCGTATCATAAAATCTAACAAGCTCTCCTGGACCGCTGGTTATTTTCTCCTTTGCTTATCGGCGACGATTAGCGAAGTCGAGGCGAAAGTGCTACATTGTACTTTCTCTTATCGCCAGCTGTCACAGAATAGTTCGATAATGCTTTCGTCAAAAAAATTATTTTCATATTCCGTACTTTTCTTTTCCTTCATTCTTATCTGTTTCTCTAGGTAATGTCTGCATATGCGCTTCTTATCATAGCTGGTTTTCTTTAATGTCTTCACTAATAGACCTGCCGTTAGATCCAAATGATATCTTCTTGTACAAAGGAAACTAAAAATATTTTTCTCTTGAAGGGATGTCAGCCAGATTTATATTTTTTAATAGAAAAACACTGGTTCCCAGAGTACTTATCTATTCGTGATCTGTGATCAATCTTCAGGAAGACAGCAAAGGACAAAATCTTCGTGCGTGTTTTTTTTTTCTCAGCGAGAGACGGAAGTAAAATAAAATCTAATTGAGAAACAACCACTGTTTTAATTTTTATTGCGGAGCATATTCTAAATTAGGAAAATCACCTTTAGCTGGGATAAAGGTTGGAATGGGACGCCACGCTTTTCAGAAGTGAGGACACCAAGCTGCACTAATATCTACCATTTATATGGTGCCTTGTGTGTAACACCATTCTTATTCTAAGGCTGCGGATAACAGGTCCTGACCATGTAAGCAAAATGTATTCGCTAATTAGCTAACACTCTATATATAAATGGGATTAGTTAATTATTGCAAAGTGTAAAAATACTTCATATATAGTACCTGTAATTTCTATTAAAATCTATCATTAGATTGAGAGTTAATTTGCCAATTTTGTATTTATGAATGTTATCATTGATGTGGTATATTAATGTAAATACTGACTGATATGAAGGATAGTGCTATCTCTTTAATGAAATTGTGGACAAGTGGATGAAGGACTCTGTTGTGAACGATGTGAAGGAAAACTAGTGGTTATAAATGAAGGAGTGAATTAAATAAACATTCCTCCAGTGTAGTCACGCGTGGAAGCACACAGCCACTTTTAAGCTTTTTAAATCAATGGGTTGACAGAATTAAACCTGAACAGTTGTGAGGACTACTGTAGACAGGAATTTTGTGAATAAACGGGGACAGTCCCCTTTAAGGAAAAGACTGACGTTATGGTTCAGGTAAATAAAAAAAAAAATAAATTCTATAGGCACTATATCTACGACGATATGTTCAGAAATGTGCCTTAAGTGGATTTATCGGTGTAAAATTCAGGAAGGTTAATAACCTGTATTATTTTCCACAGCTGAAGTACCAGAATCCTAGCCCGTGTTTGCAGCAGATATAAGCTTGTCCTCCTGGAATTAGATTACTGTAAACTTGTTGGGGAGAAAAAACCGTATAGTTTACTGGATGCTACAAGAGAACTTAGCGCTTATTCTCTCAAAACTTCCCAGCGGTGAATCACAAAGTCAACTAACTTATTGCAGTCAACACATCGTCAGCATAGTGAACTGTATATAAGCATTGAATATCTCTTCAAACATCACAGCATCAACAATCACTTTCACATGATAACCAATGGCCCAGCTCATCTCTGTCGGACTATACAACCCACATGAAGCAAAAATATCCGTGGGTAATTCCTGTCTATGTGAACCGCCAAGAGAAGTTTAAGCAGTAAGGTTAACAGAAACATCAGGCAAATATCTGACGTTCGTTCTCAAAGAAATAGCCGAATAGGACTTAACTCTCCATTCAGAGAGGAAATACATAGCCTTTTTTTCTGAACCAATAAGACACTGACAGTATTTCTTAATTATTTTCCATAAAGTAATAATAGAACCTTTTTTTTTTTTAGGATATTCTTGTAATTTTTCCACTTACAATTATAAACACTGTTTTATTTTCTGCTGTAATTAAAATAATTCTGTAAATTTCTGTAAATTGCCTATCATTCTTGAGTTCCGATTAATAGATTGTATATTATTGTTTTAAAAAAAAAGAAAGAAGAAAACATATTCTCCCTCCTTGTATTACCTGTTTGGCTTCTGATACTGCTTCTACTTTTCTAGAAAGACTGAGTAACGAAAGAGTTTATTCGTCGCTCGGAAATATATTAGATTTGTTAGTCTGAATGGTGAGAGGCAATCACTGACATCAACATTTGCCCTTCTGTTTAACCCTTTGGGACTGAAACACTATCTTCAATCATTCGTGAACAAAAGTGTTCATGGGCTTCGTGCTTTCAGAAACATCTTCCCTTCCTATATCTCTAAATCATCTGCGGACACTAGTTCCAAACGGATTAAGAGTCTACTCTTGAGCAAAACATTCCTATTGTTAACACAGACCTTTGGTATGAGGAAAAATTACAAGAAACTATGTTTGTCGCATTGATAAGGTGCTGCTTTGCCAAAACATGGACGTGACCAAGTAAACGGTCGATGAAAACGTTAGTAAAGGTGTATGAAATTGGAGAGTGGACGTAATACTTCCGGTAGATGGACTTTGTTGTGAAAATCAATTACAAGAAAATAAACATCTTGGATGGAGATAGTATAAATGTTTGCTATTAAGGACGTTTGTTGAGTTGTAAAACTTGACTAATATCCCACTGAAAGTGGCAGGATTCTTATTAAGTAATTGGAGTTTGGAAAATCACACTTGATCTTATGTTGTCATGTAGTAATTTTATACATGAGAGGAGGGTAGAAGGGGAATAGACCCCTCCCACAATCAGGACACGTATTTGCATTTGGTATGGCATTTGATATGCTAACGATAGACTTTCTCCTGATTTTATCCTCCCCTAAGTAGCAAAATGTTGGCGAAAATGTCGCTTATATTTCTAATAGCGGTTATAAGACTATCTGACTGGACTTTCCAGTTGATTAGAGAAGGATTTGACAGCCAGAAAGACGGAATATTAGTTATCCGAATATAGGACAGTCAAAAGGATTGGACGTAATTCTAAGATTAGAAGTCAGTAATCTCAAGAGGACATCGTTTTGCATCTTAAGTTCTAGGATCCAGCTTTACCATCCTCTAAAACTTTAGACACCTAAACTTATCTGAAAGTGACAGGCATCTTAAATCAAAACTGCCGGACAATACTCGGGACGTTTTATGTGCAAAACGTCTGTGTTCGCCCCGAAGAAATAAACTCGTGTTATGTTGTAATATGTACATTTTATTCATTTTAAATTTTGCATTTTGACATGTTACAATTTACTGTTAGATGTAACAGTGGCGTTTGGCCCGCGTATTTTGTAACACTCTTCTTTCGCGCCTTACATTATCCATTTAGTCTTCGTTTCCGCGCAAAACTCCGCCAAGGCCGAGTCACAAGCCCGGCTGAAAAAAGAAGGAGGGCGGCATGCATGGGGGCTGTAAGGAGGCTGGCCCCTTCATCTGCAAAGGCACAACAGGGCCGAATCAACTGTTTGTCTTAAAAAACCAGATTACGACGAAACATAAGAACACTTTATTGCAGAGAATACCCGTCTGGGGAGGACAAAACTAGTGAGGACATTCTTGCAAGTCTGATATGAAAAGGTTACCTAAAAGAGTAAAACCGGATGGAGGTCTTGTGTTGAAAATTTTAAATGTGATATTTTAAAAATGTGACAGTGAGGCTTGTTACCCTCGCATTATACGTGCCAGTGAGATAGGTCATACATTTTTAAGTAGGACCAATTCAAAATCATTGACGGTGAACAAGGGCCACAAACACCTGTCGGGGCTAAGAGGTTAATATTTATCATTAGGGCAGTTCCATTTAGGACGATCTCGAGGAAGGTTGTGTTTTCTAAGTTGTGAGCTGAAGAGAAGCCATGTTTGAGCTGTCTCAACTTTCGTGGGAACCACAAAGGGACAAGTTTTTAAGTTGAAGTTCTTAAAGTATTTCAGAAAGAACGTCATACTGTGTGTAGGACTTTAATGATATCGTTTAATCATAACCAGAATATAAGCACGGTAGCTATATTTCTCAGCGTACACCCGTGTTGTTACCGGGGCCGCAAAGGGGAGCAAAGAAATTGTAAACACTGCAACACCTACCACCGCATGTCGTAAAAAGCGACTAAGGAGGGTATGGGTATGGGGCTGATTACCCCTACCGTAAAAACTTCGCACAGTGGGATGATCACCTGCTTGCCAACCAATCTGATTCCGGAACCAATTATAGATTGTTTGGTCTGTTTTGTTCACAAATGACGCCATCTAGGCGTGGTGGAAACAGCGATAGGATTAAATCAATTTGTCGTTGCCCCTAAGACGCCACTAGGCGTACTGGCCAACTTTAATGCTTTGCGGTTGATGGCTACGGATGGAAGAAGTAAGAAAATATTTCTGTCATGGAGAAAAGAACTATGTTGGAGTAGTAACACATGTAAGTTACGATCTCAATGTGTATTTTACAAAATCTCCGATTAGGATTTGATTTATGCTTAATAGGAAGAAAAACCAAGGAAAACAGCCAAAAGGTGTATATGAGACACATCATCTGAAGAAAATAGTAACTTTAATTATTGTAGATAAAAGGACGCCACTTACATGTACTGATGAGTAGAAAGAAATCAAAGGACCAAGGTGATACCTAGATCGTGAGTTGAACGAGATTTTGGGGTACTCACACAACTTTGAATGGAAGAACAAGTAAAATACGGAGACCTTCAGTTAAACTACAATCACAACAAAGAATATTGATTTGTTTCCGCTGCATTCAGTTGTATATTATGTACTTTGTAAATAAAACCTTGTTATATGACCTCAGCCGAGTTATGCACGATTGGTCGAATGATTTAAATGGGATAAATTAACAACCACAATTAGGAAGTTACAACACTATAGCACCTTAAACACCATCAATCCGAGAGAAGAACGATACCTGCTACATTCCACAAGGAATCTACATCTCTATTGCGGGAAAGCTAGTAATAAGACTTGATGGGACATTTATTGAGAAAGAAGATATAAAAAAAGTAGATTAGAGAACGCGGTCACATATTATTAATGTTTGGTACCGATGACCCTGTCACATAGTGATAATTCGGTACCGTGACCAACTCTCACGTTCACTTATAACTCACTAATTGACGCCGTGACCAAACTCCTCGAGTTGCAACCATTACACAGGAAGACGATCACAAAGGCGAAGAAATCAACGGAACTTGTTGAAATATTGAAATGGATCCAAAATCATTGACCATGTACTAACAACAACAAATGTTAGGCCCAACAAACAAGGCCCAAACAATTTGCACAAAGGGCAACATCAACAAACCATTGAAGGAGATGTATTCAAAGAATGGTAGAGAGCCCAAAGTTCGAACCAAATCCTGAGGTCGAACCTTGGAAAATTGGCCCTTCTCGTCAACAGTGGAGAAGGAATGGAACAGTACCCATCTAAACTTCACTTAAAACACAGACAGGACACCAAACAGTACGGAGTATTAGAATTTATTGATTTATACGCCATCACCCAGGACCACAACAGATTTATAAAAGGTTCCTAGATACATTGTTACAATTGTTGGTAAGCCAAATCACATTGCACAGGGCGTGTCGAGGCAAGACCCAATACAGCAACATGATAATAGGAGCGTACCCAAGCAATGGGATCGCCTCAACAACAGAACAAGGACGTATAGCCGTGAGACAATTTATAGGCGAAATAAGAAAAGGAACAACCGTGGCAGATAAAAACAATGTTGACGACAAGAAAATGAAAACAACACTTTTATAGAATCCACATTAGTCAACGGACAAAAAAGTACACTTATGTCAGTATGGTGTGGAAAAGAGGATCCAAACTGTGAGGCTATAATAAGAATGTCAAACGACCACTTCGTCATTCTACGAACTGTAAATATCGTACAGCTGAAAGTAGATACCAGCAAACACACAACAGGAGAATAGAGCTACACAGTTTCAGTTACACAACAGAGACACACTTATCAAGACGAAGAAAAGGACAATAGCAATGCAGTGTCAAGAAGAAACAAAAGAAGCAAGAACCTTATCACAGTAAATACCATGAGAGTCTACCAGCACTGAACACAGGAAACAAAACACTTCTAGGTGTTCGCAACGTTATTCACATGATCACAAACCATCATTACATACCCCCTCATCTGCCACCAACATACTCCCTGCATGGACCCCCGATCGACTAACCCAGTGATTATGTGAAGCGGACTTTTGATG
Source organism: Oreohelix idahoensis (assembly GCA_024509875.1). Taxonomy (NCBI): domain Eukaryota; kingdom Metazoa; phylum Mollusca; class Gastropoda; order Stylommatophora; family Oreohelicidae; genus Oreohelix; species Oreohelix idahoensis. The sequence continues at coordinate 30,013 of JAMPIV010018640.1, forward strand.
ACAGAAGACAATAACCATGGAACCCAGAGGACAAGATGACCCCTAGGCCCATACCGAAACCTAAAGTTACACCAGGGCAGACAAACCGTAAAAAAGCCCCATGTATTATCTACCTTCCAGAAATCGACATTAATAGTACGTTGGGATATGAGGACGAAGTGGGAGGAAGCAGAATAGAACAGAGAACATACCAAGTCCAATTGGATGTACGCTGTTCATCGATTACGATGGATATCGTTGAAAACTCCTTTTTCATAAGTGATGATAGATATAACACACCTGCAGCAAACGTCGTGGGAAAAGGGACTGGTCTTTACCGTGGATGATAGATTACAAACATGAACTACAAAGCCCAATTCCGAGACCAGTAGAAAATAGTAGCATACAGTCACCCACAATCAAGTACCGAAACAAGTATACTACAGTTCTGAACAGCCCCACGACCAGTCATCAACAGTCCAACTCATCTTGGGGTAGTTTAGGATGGTATACCTTTAAAGCAACGTCAAGAAATCACTCACAGTGGAGCAGTACTGATAACGTACCATCTTAAACAGTTTCGGGATGAGAATGGTAGACCAGCCGCAAAAACCCCCCGGAATTACCTACGTTCGGTTATAAATTGAAGCAGATCCAGGACTTCTGAATCTGTGTTTATCCACTCTAATGGATACAGAGTACGTTTATAGTACGTTCACCACCACGACAAGAAGAGTCCGATTTCGACACTTTAAGCGCTCCTAGCAAATCTAGACTGTAACAGATGGCAAACTCCAAATCGGACTTCTGTGTCGACAGGCCAAATGACCATATTAATTGATCATTCAGATGATCTACCACAGTCTCGCATTAGTACAGCAGACTCCCGCAGGAGCTCGTCTTTTTTCTTGTCTTTTTTTTGACGGTTTTACTGACGTTAAAAGTCTGAGAAGGCGAATCACAGGACGTAAACGAAACAAGTCCCAAAAGGAACTCTTACAACCCATTCCTTCCCGTCCACAGTCTATTACATACTCTATGGCGAGCAATCGTGTAAACACAGATTAACATTTCATCGACTTACGCAAGCTTACGTTAAGCAGACTCTCGAAGCGAGCAATAGGCGCTTTAGAAATCGCTAATACATACTATAAATTAGCGAAGGCGTTCCCTCTTCTAACATAACGCCCAACTGATATGATACTTTCCCTCATCATAAGTATCCAACGTAGCCACGTACTTCTTCTTCTACACAAAGTACGCGACTAGTGTTTACGTAATGATTAATTGTTTCCTTTCCAGGTACACTGAACAAGAGTTACTCATGCACGTTTCCAGAATTAAGATGACCAATGAAGAGCTCATCGCTGGCCATGCCTAAAAAACTGTAAACGCATACCCTATTAATTTTGTTTTCTTCGCACCTGTGGATTTATAGGTCAGTTTCGACCAGGCCCATTGGACATTCTTTCTTAAACCAAAAATGTGCAAGTAATCGAGATTTTTTCACCACTCTGGGGAAGTGCTCGAGTAGAACCATTTGATACATCGCGGGTTAATGCTGTAGTGGCCACAGTGACGATAAAAACCCAGCACTAGCGACTAGAACTTTGTAAAAACATTTTACTTATTGTAGCACTGAATCCCGTGGCATCCAAACCTGAACATTTAACTTTGGATTGACTACTTGATGAATAACTTTAAATTGTTTACAATCATTTTATGGCGGCATGCCAATTGAAGGGACACTGTTACTTAAATGTCAACACGACACTAATGTAAATTAGTGTCGTGTTGACATTAGTAACAGTTTGTCCTTCAATTGGATGCCGGCCTTAAATGATTGGTAAACAATGTAATGTTATTCCAATCATTGTAGTCAATCCTAGTATATGTTCTGTTTGGATGCAACGGGGTTCTGTGCTACAATAGTTAAAATGTTTACAAAGTTCTAGTCGAATAGTAGATGGGGTTTTTATCGTCACTGTGCACCTACAAGCATTATACGCGAAGTCATCAAAATGGTTCTACTCAGGCACGTCAGAGTGGGTGAAAATCTCGGTTAATGCCCACAGTTGGGTTTAAAAGAATGTACAATGGGATGGTTCGAAACTGTCCTATTAATCCACTGGTGCGAGGAAAACAAAATTATAGGCGTTATGCGTTACAGTTTTATGCTTTGCCAGCGTGAGCTTTCATAGGGTCATCTTAATTCGGGAAACGTGCATAACGTTTCGCATGAGTAACTCTTGTTCTGTGTACCTGAAAGGAAACTAATATCTATTAGTAAAACACTGTCGCGTACTGTGTAGAGAAGAGTTAGTACGTGATACGTTGGATACTTTTGATGAGGGAAGTATCATTATCAGTTGGGCGTTGTTTTGAAGATGGGAAACGCCTTCGATATTTTATAGTAGTTTAGCGATTTCTAAAAGCGCTATTGCTCGCTTCAGAGAGTCTGCTATCGTAAGCTTGCGTAGCGATCGAGAAAGGTTAGCTGTGTTACACGTTGCTCGCATTAGGGTTGTTTATAGACTTTGACGGAGGAGGAATGGGTTGTAGAGTTCCTTTTGACTTGTTCGTTTTCGTATGGATTCGCTTTCTCATGACTTTATAACGGTACAGTGCTCCTGCGGGAGTCTGCTGTACTTTGCGATACGTGGTGAATCTTCTGATGATTAATGTTTATGGTCTTTTGGCTCTGTCGACCTGATGTCGATTTGGTAGTTTGTAGCATTGCCATGTGACTGTGGATGATTTGCTAGGTGCGCTCTTAAAGTGTCGTATATCGGGACTCTCTCTTGGTCGTGTGGTGGTTGAAGAGTACTACTATCGTTCTCTGTATCTGTAGTAGTGATACCCAGTTTCAGAGTCTGATTCTGCTTCTATTTATAAACCGAAACGTTTGGTTATTCGGGTAGGGGTGGGTTTTGCGGGCTGGGTATACCATGCTCTCCCGAAAACGGTTTGAAGTGGTACGTTATCACATTACTGCTCCACTGTGAGTGTCACTTGACTTTGCTTTAAAGGTTATACCATTCGAACTACCCCAGATGAGTTGGACTGTTGATGACTGGTCGTGGGATTTATCTGATCTGTAGTATAACTTGTGTCACGGTATTGTGTTGTGGGTGACTGTATGCTACTTTTTCTACTGGTCTCGGAAATTGCTTTGTCAGCTTCATGTTTGTAATCTATCATCACGGGTAAACCAGTCTTTCACGGACGTTCTGCAGGTGGGTATATCTTCTTCATCTTGTGGAGTTTTATCACGATATCCTTCGTTAATCGTTGACACAGCGTTCATCCAATGGGAATTGGTATGTTCTCTGTTCTTTCTGATTCCACATCGTCCTAATCCAACATTACTATTAGATGTCGTTCTGGAATATAGTAAGATCAATACATGTGTGGCTTTTTTTACGTTGTTCTTGCCCTGTGGTTTAACTATTATGTTTCGGTAGGGGCCTATGATCATTCTAGTCCTCTGGGTTCCCTTTGTATGTTCTTTCTGTTATTTTTTCCCTTCAAATGTTCCCGCTTCAACTTATCAATGGGGTTGCGACGGGGGTTCATGCAGGGGTAGTATTGTTGGGGGCAGAAGAGGGGGGTAGGGAATGGATGGTTGTGATTCATGTGAATAACGTTGCGAACACTGATGTTTTGTTTCAGTGTTGAGCTGGTTAGACTTGCTCATGGTTTTCTTCTGTGATAAGTTCTTGCGTCTTTGTTTCTTCTTGACACTGCATTGGCTATTTCCTTTCTTCGTCTAGATTATGGTGTTCTCTGTTGTGTACTGAAAAAAATCGTAGCTCTATTCTCTGTTTGTGTTGCTTGTTTCTACGTTCAGACTGTACGATATTTACAGTTCCGTAGATGTCGGAAGTGGTCGTTTGACCATTACTTATTTTGCTCACAGTGGGATTTCTCATTTTCACTCCCATAATGGACATATGTGTACTTTTTGTACCGTTGGTCTAATGTGTGATTTATACAGTGTTTTTCTTTTCTGTGTCGTCACAGTGTTTATCTGCCCAAGTTGTTCCTTTTCTTTTTTCGCCTTCCTATAAATTTTCTCACGGCTATAAGTCTTTGTCTCTGTTGTTGAGGCTATCCCAGTGCTTGGGGTACACTATTTATCTTGTTTGCTGTTGGGTTCTTGCTCGTCACGCACATGGCAATCGTGATTTGGCTTACCACAATTGTAAAACTATGTATCTAGGATACTTTTTATATATATGTTCGTGGCTCTGGGTGATGGCGTTATAATCATATTTTTTTTACTCGTACTGTTGGTGGTTCCTGTCCTGTGGTCTGTAGTGATGTTTATGAACTGTCATTCCTTCTCCACTGTTGGACGAGGAATGGCCAATTTTCCAAGAGGTTCGTCTATCAGGATGGGTTAGAAACTGGGGCTCTCTACCAATTCTTTGAATACATCTCTTCAATGGTTGTTAGATGTTGCCTTTGTGCTATTTGTTGGGCTTGTTGTTGGGCTAAACATTTGTTGTTTGTAGTTCTTGGTCCTGATTGGATCCATTTCAATATTTCAACAAGTTTCGTTGATATCTTCCTTTGTGATCGTCTTCCTGTGTAATGGGTGCACCTCGAGAGTTGGTTTCAAGGCGTCATTTCAGTGTGTTAGATTGTGAACGTGAGTGTTGGTCACGGTTACCGAATTATCACAATGTGACAGGGACAGGTACCAAATAATAATATGTGACCGCGTTCTCTTATATTCTACTTTTTATATCTTTCTTTCTCAATAAATGTCCATCAAGTGTTATTACTAGACTTCCCGCTAAGAGATGTAGATCTCGTGTGGAAATTGTAGCAGGTTCGTTCTTCTCTCGGATTGATGGTGTGTTAAGGGTGCTATAGTGGTGTACTTCTAATTGTGTTGTAATTTTTCCATTTAAATCATTCGCCCAATCTGCAATAACTCGGCTCTGAGTCATATATCAAGGTTTATTTACAAAGTACATAAATAAACAAATGCCAGCTGGAAAACCCAAATCAATCATTTCTTTGTTGTGATTGTTAGTTTTACTGAAAGGTCTCCGTATTTACTTTTCTTCCTTCTAAGTGTTGTGTGAGTACCAGAAATCTCGTTCAACTCCACTGATCTAGGTCCACCTTGTCCTTTGTTTCTTCTACTCTTCTAGTTCATGTAGTGGAGTCCTTCTATCTACTATAATTAATGTTACTCTATTTTTCTTCAGTTGATGAAGTCTCCTCATATACATCTTTGGCTTGTTTTCGTTGTTTTCTTCCTCTTAGCTTAAATCAAATCCTATCTGGAGATGTGAAATATCACTTTGAGATCGTACTATACATTGTGTTACTACTCAACATAGTCTTTTTCTCCTTTTGTACAGAAATATTTTCTTCTTCTTCCAGCCTGAGCCATCAACCCGGCAAGCAGCATGTTATGTGGCCAGTACGGCCTAGTGGGTACGGTCTTAGGGCTAACAAACAAAATTGATTAATCTATTCGAATGTTTCCCACCACGCCTGGTGGCGTCTTTGTGGCACAACAACAGACCAAACAATCTATCATTGATTTCCGTAATCAGTATTGGTTGGCAAAGCAAGGTGTTCAGCCCCACTGTGACGAAGTGTTTGTACGGGGATGGGGTTGTAACAGCCCCGATGACCATTAACCCTCCTTAGTCGATTTTTTTAACGACATGCGTGGTAGGGTGTGCAGCTGTTTACTATTTTTGCGCCTCCTTTTCGAGGCCCCGGTAACACACGGGTGTATACCATAGACATTTCGCTACCGCATTATAATTCTGTTATGGAATTTAAACGATATCATTAAAGTCTACACAAAGTAAGCTTCTTTCTGAAATACTTTAAAGATACTTCAACTTAAAACTTGTCTTTGTGGTTCACGAAAGGTTTGAGGACAGCTCAAACCATGGCTTCTCTTCAGCTTCACACTTAGAAAACACAACCTTCCATCGAGATCGTCTATATGGAACTGCCCTATTGATAATATTAACCTCTCTTAGCCCGACAGGTGTTGTGGGCCCTTAGTCACCGTTTCAATGATTTTGATTGGTCTACTAAAAATGTATAGACCTATCTCACTGGCACGTATTAATGCGAGGGTAACAAAGCCTCACTGGCACATTTATTTTAAGATATCACATTTAAAATTTTAAACTCTAAGACCTCCATCCGTTTACTCTTAGGTAACCTTCAAAATCAGACTGGCTAAGAACTGTCTCTACTAGTTTGTCTCCCCAGTCGGGTATCTCTGCAATAATTGTTTCGTGATGTTTACGCGTAATTTTTTTCTGGTTTTGACGACAAAACACGGTGATTCGGGCATCTTGTGCCTTTGCAGTGGAGAAGGGGTGCCTCCTTTACAGCCCCCATGCAGGCCGCCCTCCTTCTTTTTCAGCCGGGCTTGGGGACCGGCCTTGGCGGAGTTTGCGCGGAAACGAAGATTAAATGGGATAATGTAGGCGCGAAAGAAGAGGTGTTTTGTTTAAAATACGCGGGCCAATCGCCACAGGTAATCTACAGGTAAATTGTAATGTCAAAATGCAAATTTAAATGATAAAATGTACAGTATTACTAATTAACAACGAGGTTTTTTCTTCGGGCGAACACAGACGTTTTGGCACATGAAACGTCGTCCGTGTATTGTCCACGGCAGTTGATTTTAAGTCTGCCTGTCACCTTTCAGATAACGTTATGGTGTCTAAGTTAGAGGAGGTAAAGATGGATCCTAGAACTTAAGATGCAAAACGATGCTCTCTTGAGTTACTGTCTCTTCTAATCTCTAGAATTTACGGTCCAATCCTTTTGACTGTCCTATATTCGGATTTTACTAATATTCCGTCTTTCTTGGCTGTCTATTCCTTACTCGAAAGCAACTGGAAGTCAGTAAGATAGTCTTATAAACGCCGATAGAATATAAGCGACATTTTCGGCCAACATTATGGCTACACTTAGGGTGAGCAATATCAATCAGTGAGAAGTCTATCTTAGCATATCAAATGCTCAGAAACCAATTGCAAATACGTGTCTGATTGTGGGATGGGAGTCTATTCCCCATGCTACCCTCCCTCTTTGGTATAACATTACTACATGACAACATAAGATAAAAGTGTGATTTTAAAAACTCCAATTACTTTATAAGAGCCTCGCCACTTTCGTGGGTATTAGTCAGTTTACCAACTCACAACGTCTGTAGATCAAAACATTAATAATCTCCTGCCCAAGATGTTATTTTCTTGTAATTGATTTTCACAACAATGTCCATCTACCGGAAAGTTATTACGTCACTCTCCATTTCTTCTCCTTTACTAAGTTTGTCATCGAACCGTTGTATGTACTTGGGTCACGTCATGTTTGCCAAAGCAGCACCTTATCATGCGACAACATAGTTTCTTGTATTTTCCTCAGACCAAAGGTCTGGGTTAAACAATAGGATTGTTGCTCAGTGTAGACTATTAATCCGTTTGGAAAACTAGGTGTCGCCAGATTATTTAGAGATATTAGGAAGGAAGATGTTTCTGAAGCACGAAACGAAGCCCGCATTGAACACTTTTGTTCACGAATGTGAGATAGTGTTCAGGTCAAAGGGTTAAAAGTAGGGCAAATGTTGATGTCAGTGATTCTCTCTCCTTTTAGACTAACAAATCTATATATATTTTTCGGACGACGAATAAATAAATAACCTCTTTCTTACTCAGTCTTTCTAGAAAAGTAGAACGCAGTAGCAGTATGCCAAAACAGGTAATAACAAGGAGGTGAGAATATGTTTCTTCTTTCTTTTTTTTAAAAACATTAATATACAATTCTATTTAAATCCGAAACTCCGAATGATGAGCAATTTACTTGAAATGTACAGAATTATTTTAATTACAGCAGAAAATAAAAACAGTGTTATAATGTAAGTGGAAAAATTACAAGAATATCTAAAAAAAAAAAAAGGTTCTAATATTACTTTATGGAAAATAATTAAGAATACTGTCAGTGTCTTTGGTTCAGAAAAAAGGCTATTATCCTCTCTGATGGAGAGTTAATCCTTTCGGCTATTTCTTTGAAACGAACTCAGAATTTGGCCTGATGTTTATGTTAACTTACTGCTTAAACTTCTCTTGGGCGTCACATAGACAGGAATTACCCACTGGATAATTTGCTTCAGTGTGGGGTATAGTCGAAGAGATGACTGGGCCTTTGGTTATCATGGAAGTGATGTTGATGCTGTGATGTTGAAGAGATATTCATTGCTTATATACTGTTCACATGCTGACGATGTGTTGACTGCATAAGGTTGTTGACTTGTGATCACCGCTGGAAGTTTTGAGAAATAAGCGCTAGTTCTAATTTGTTGCATCCTGTAAAAACTATACGGTTTTCTCCCAACAAGTTTCAGTAATCAAATCCCAGAGGTCAGCTTTTATCTGCCTTGCAAAAAATGGACGCTAGGATTCTGTAATTCAGCTGTGGAAAATAATACAGGTTATTATACCTTCTGATGTTTCACCGATAAATCAAAACTAAGGCCATTCTGTATCTTATCCGTCGTAGAGAATAGGCCTATTAGTATTTATTTACCTGAACGATATCGTCTGTCTTTTCTTTAAAGGGGGACTGTCCGTTTATTTCACTTAAATCCTGTCTTGCAGTCAGTCTCACAACTGTTCTGGTTTAATTCTGGGTCAAACCATTGTTAAAAGCTTTAACTGGCATGTGTGCTTTCCACGAGTGACACCACTGGTGGAATGTTATTTATTCACTCCTTTCATTTTACAACTAGTTTCCTACACTCGTTCACTAACAGGAGTCCATTCCATCACTTGTCCAATTTCATTTAAAGATTGCAACTATCTCATATCAGTCAGTATTTACATTATTTTACCTCATCAATGATATCATTTCATAATACTAATTGAAAAATTAACTCCTCAATCAATGATTGATTTTAATAGAAAATGAAAGTACAATATTTAGACATTTATTTTACACTTTGCATTAATTAACTAATCCCTTTATATTAGAGTTAGCTAATTAAGCGGAATACATTTTGTTCTTACATGTCAGGACTGTTATCCGCCCGCCTAAGAATTAGAATGGTGTTACACACAAGGCAACATATATAAATGTAGATATTATGCAGCTTGGTGTCTCTCTTCTAAATGCGGTGCGTCACTTCCAACTTTATCCCAGCAAAGTGATTTCCTAATTTAGAATTTGCTCGCATAAATTAAAATACAGGGGTTGTTTCTCAATTAGATGTTATTTACTTCCGTCTCTCTCGCTGTGACACGGCACGAAGATTTGTCTTTGCTGTCTTCCTGGAAGTTGATCCACTGATCACGAATAGATAATTACTCTGGGAACAAATGGTGTTCTATTTATAAAATAGAAATCTCGGCTGAAAATCCCTGAAAGAGAAAAATGATTTGTACGTTCCTTTGTACAAGACAGATTTCATTTTTGGATCTAACCGGCAGGGTCTCTATTAAGTGATGGTCCATTAAAAATAACCAGCTAGATAAAGAACGCAGATGCAGACATTTACTAGAGAAACAGATAAGAATGAAGGAAAAAGAAAAGTAAGGAATTTGAAAAATAATTTTGAACGAAGCTTTCGAATCTATTCTGTGACAGCTTGGCGTTAAGAGAAAAGTCAATGTAGCACGTTCGCTCCCTCCGCTACGCGTTCGCCCGATAAAACCAAAGGCAGAAAATTAACCAGCGGTAAGGAGAGCGTGTTTAGAGTGGATGTAGGACGATGTGATAATAAGGCCTCGCACGATGTTGGTAAACGAAAAACAACGAATACTGAACGAACATTCGCACCGTATAAAAAGGAATGGCAAAGTAATAATTTGGTAGTGATGGGAAAAGCCAGCAAACAACAAAACAGGAACGAATTTGCGTGACAGGATGACTATATAAGAAAAGAAAAAAAAACAAGAGGAATTGAAACATAGGTACATATACGTTTTCATAAGAAGAAACAGAGATGAGGAAGACGAATATATACACGTTAGCTCATTGCAGGTTTACTTACTTATTTCTTACTTAGTCGGTTCCCCTTTTACCGTGAGGTGTAGAGGTTTTGCAAGAGTGAGAGCCAGACTTATCCGATCGGCTGTTTCTAGTTCTAGCATATTAAACACTTTAATTTGTACTAGCGGCACGCTCCAGTGTCTTTAAAAGGTGGTCAAATGATACCTGATTCTGGTCTTGGAGATATGGTTGGGAAACGGCAGAGAACAGCGAGGAATGGAACTGGTCACCTCACCTTATAAAGCTGGGAATTATATTAAGGCGCTAACTACACTCTCATTCCCGTTCCGGCAATATCAAGTATAGTACTCATCGGCTGCTCATTTTTGTAAACAATCTTTCACATACCCCGAAAAAACACACTCAGTGCCTACTAATTCAGGTTGCGTGAAATTAGATGATTGGAAACTCTTATACAGAGTCGATAAACAACAGGATGAGGCAATATGATCATCAGATGTTAGTCCACCTCATCGAATCAAGTGTTTCGGCTCCTCAATCTAACTTTACACTTTAAGGGGGGGCGGGCCCCAATTGGGTCATAGACTCCCACAAGTTGTCAGTGCTCCTGTTGTCTTGTGCTGTGTAATTAACCCACTCCATCCCTTGGTTGCAGTTTTCATGAGTTCTTTTGATATGCTTCCCTGGTCAAGAACGACTGTATACCAGTATTAAGATGAGAGAGAGAGAGAAAGAGAGGAGAGAGAGAGAGAGAGAAGAGAGACGAGAGAGAGAGAGGGAGAGAGAGAGCGAACGAACGAACTTTATTTTTAAAATGTTTAGAAATTAGTCTAACATTCTGACCTTTCTTTCTCTCGTCTTCCATACTGAATCCAGTTATTCTCACTTGCATTTTAAACATTATTCTTTAAACATAAAAATGAAATAAAACAAAATCACAACAGTGTAAAAGCACGATAACAGTTACACACATTTACAGTACCTTATCATAACCAGTTTTGAACAGGGGCAAAATTATCCCTTAAAACCTACGTATAATGACTTTGGCAACAATTACAACTAAATTAGGGTGGCATATAATCTGCACTCTTGATGTATTTGAAAAGTCTGGCGATTGTATGAATATGGACGAAGAGTGCTTTATAGGTCGTGTGTGTCATGAATGTTCCACAGATGAGCAGCAGAAAAAGATAAAGTTTCTTGAATAAGTCAAGCCTGGGCTTGGGCACGTGTAATTTGTTTAGGCGTTGGCTGAAGATTCCATTGTATTTATGAAAATGGGCCACAGATACGTTGGAGCATTCTTTGATAGGATTTTATGAATGAATTTGGCTTTGTATTGAAAGGACAAGAGTTTTCTTAGAGGTTAGGAGGTTATGTTAAGATATTTACACAGAGAGAGAGTAGAGTGGAGAGAGACGATGACGAGAGAGAGAGATAGAGAGAGAGAGAGAGATCTGAGAGAGAGTGAGAGAGAGAGACAAGAGAGATATGAAGGGCAGAATCTTAGACGAGCCAGTATGCCCCAATTCTAAATCCTTTGAAAATAAAGTTTCATTCTTTCATTCGTTTCTCAAAATGTTTATATTGTGTCAATCTGTCCTATCCCACACGTGATTTTCCTCCGACATTTTAGAAGTCAGACCAATGCGTTTAATGCGTTCCTAAGACCTCAGAAAAGACAGGATTCTGGAGCAAAGATTTAAGTTACCAAGCCTGTCATTACATAAATGAGAATCAAATGACGTAACCCGCGACCGGGGACGGCTCCTGAACGTCAAAACATTTCGCCCACTTTCCTCCCACAACTTCCATTAGAAAAACATACATATCGGTTTTTTTGCAAGGTCTCTATAATGTCACTATCAGAACTTGACGAAGTGGTGTACTACAAAGGAGTAAATTTTTTTAGACAACGCGTATTCACACCTAGGCACGATATTAACATCATACTGAAGATTAAAGGAATGTGCTTTGCCTCAGAGGTAAAGAGTAGAATAAATCGGGCAAGCACAGCGCTCCAGAGAATTTAAAGTGCTTTATATCATAAATCATTGTTCATCTGAATGTGCATCGCTCTGTTTCTCGTCTTTTTTCATTGTTTGCAGTATCCATTGTATTTTTCTTAGTGACCTGTCTGGTTTGTCTTGGCCATTGTCGCCTGTTTGTAACTGTGGCTAACGAAAGGTGAACCCCGAAACTTCCAGTGTTTCCTTTGTACCGTTAATTTGTAAAACTGATTCAATACCATTTTCATATTTCATTTATACAATAAATTCATAGACGTAGGAAAGATAAGCTCCTCAGTGTCAAAATAGAGACATTACTGGCATGCGGAAGTGAGTTTAGTAGGACAGATTGTAGACAAACAAGAATATTCCTGGAGTCTAGAGTAAATGTGTGCTTACAGAAGAACGTTAAGAACGCCAAGGACAGATAAAAAGGGTAATGAAATGAAGATATCCTGAAAGAGCGCCAGTGACTAAAGGAAGCTAACCACCCATTTTGGAAGAAAGCAATGCAAGTTATTTGGACATGTTATGATAAAGAGAAAAGCTGGGATTTATTATAACAACAGGACACACTGAAGGTAAAAAGGAGAGCGCACAGCAATGCGAGCAGATGCCGAACAGTTTAACATCGTGGCTCGGTAAAAGAAGTCAACTACAAATCTGTGAAGATCACTGAAGACAGGAAGTTGTAGAATGACATGTCACCCTACAGCAGATGCCATGGTACTTGAAACAGAAGAATAAAGAATAAGAAGAAGAAGAAGAAGAAGATATGTCGAAGGATTGACAGAAAAGCCATGACTATACTGCATGCAGATTAGCAAGCCACAAATAGTCGCCAGATGTTTTAGGGATAATGTGATTTAAATCTCTAAATTAGCCTTATGTTAGATGGTCGCTCGTACGGGATTTGCTACTTCTACTGCGTAAGCGTAACAAAAATTTATTGATTACGTTCCGATATTTCGATAGTTTCCATTTGTTTTAGGGCCTATATTTTGACAGTGTCATTGCAACTTCCATAATACATTGTGTAGCAAACTCACCTCGTATAGTGTAACTACCCATTTAATCACTTTTGTTTAAGACCTTCAAGACTGCCCTGTTCGAATTTTATTGTTGTGTTGCGTTTCAAATCTTTGACGCTCAAATCAATCAATGTGTTTCACTCATTGTTGACAGTTGATAACTTTGCATGCAAAGCTCCCTTTCATATTGGTGTAAATTAAATCTTGAAGTTGTAACCGGCATTGACCCAGCAGATTTTATTATATAAATTAAAACAATATACACCAAAGTGAAAATAACTCCAATTAAATACACGGTTTAATTAAAGTAAGAGAAATAATGAACTACGAACATTGCACTGTAATTTGTATTGGAAAGTGGCGGATAACGAATTGTGAAACATCCCTTTCAAAATTGTCAGAGAGTGTTTATTGATCATAAATTGCCTATATCCTCTTCTCTTTTTTTTCACCCGTATCTATCTCTATTTTATTTATCACATCTTTACATTTTTTTCCTGTATTTTTCACATCATTCGTTTGCGAAAAATATTTTTTTCTTCACCCCTCTCTCAACTTTACACCGTTTTCTTTCTCATAGGCTGGTTAAAAACGCAATTTATGGACATAACGTGTCAGAGAGAGAGCGTTAAAATGCATTTCTATTGCATTAGGTGTCAGTGGACGAAACTGTGAATATATTCGTCTGGCCAGACATAGGAGAAGACATATGTCTTACAGCATTCCCTGCACCAGACGAATACACTGTGAATATTCGCTTTCGCCAGACCTATAGGCGACAAATTTGTCTGCATTTTCACCTGCCACAACGAGTTGCATCGGCTGAGCGCTCAGTGAAGCGCGATAGCCGACATCTCCTCGGCGCAGTTTGAGACATTTGTCTGGAAATCCCAGCTGACAAGGCACTCACTGTTGGCCTGGTCAGCGTGAGGTGTGAAAACGCACGAGTGTCAGTTCATGGTAGTCTTCTAGTTGATGTAAGGTGTTTTAGACGGAAAGGGGAGATTATTTCGTTTGGCGAAATAAGGGGGACTCTTTGTCGGGTAATAGATATATCCAGAATGTTAAACTTTATTTTCATTCAGTCCTCAAAATTCGCAGTAGACAGCTTGCTCGTGAATAGAATAAGCTGTATAGCGAAGCCCCTAGTTTGTTCGGAAATTTACCGAGCTCTAGACTTCAAATAAATATATCAGCGTATAATTCTAAAGTGTGCGATTACCTGTAGTTCTGTGTGTTGAGGTATATATATTATAATAATTATCTAATATTTTGTGAAGTGTTTAAAGTGATAATCGCTTATTTCATATTTCACTAGTTAGATTTGGTGCAGAGTGCTTAATTATATAGTCTGTATTATTTTTTTCTAGTGACGTTATTTCAGTGGAAAGCAGAATAAATGATAATTTCTAGCTTAAACAACAATTTAAACGAATTTAATTTAACTGCTAAACAATCAGACGAGAATAATTTTTCTAAACTAACTTATAAATGCTAGATGCCTCATGAGTGTTGACGGAATACGTATGTATTCCTAATTCATGAGGATTGATGATTTTTAAATATATATAAACTTATTGCACGGGAAGTTTTAAATGATAAGTCAAGCTGTACGCTTACATTTTAAAAAACGTAAGTTATATTGAGTACATAATATGTAACATATTTCATATGTGTTTTTTTCTTTATTCAGTGAATACTGGGGTAAAACCCAAAACTTTGCCGGCGTTTTGTACAGAGACATACCTAATAAATGCTTATACTGGGCCTTTGAGCCAGTGCCATATTTCTACACAAACTCTAATGTACATGCTGCCTTGTGGCGAGAAAAATTACATAAATCTAAAACATTAACTTTCCGATATTGTTGACAAGTGTGTGGTGAACCAAGATTATTTGTTGAGAGAAGTTGTCCACCGGTCATCTTCCTAATTAAGGGAAACCTCGTGTTCTGACATTGTGTGCTCGTTTAAGCCTAATTCTTACCTCGTGAGTCAAGTGACACTACCTTTAATCTGAAAACAACTATCGCATGAAGCAGACGCTCCCGGATCCATTTTGATGAAACCAACAAACAAATCTGCAGAGCTGGGATCCGCTTCCTTTAACGACAGTAACAGATAAAAAGTGTGTGAGTGTCCCAAAGTTTGCGCCAGACGGCGAACCACAGCACGATTGTAAGTATATCAGGGCCCCGATGAAAGAACCGAGTGAAAGTAGACTGAAAGGATGTTCTTTGTTTGAGTCACCCACGTTGTAACTTCCTTTATGCAAGTTATTGCTAACAATAATGTACCCTTAGAATAAAGCAGAGTATCAAGTCTGTCCATACCTTAAAAGGGGGAAACCATAGACTCACTCATTACGTATCTGTAACTCTTTGGGGTTATCACTTTCTTCTACTGGACGGGACTGTGAGCTATATATATATCCAGGGGAGGACCATACAAACGGGTCTATCACTATTGTAGCATTCCTTGATTCTTTATGACTATGTGTATATGCTTTTGATGTATTTTTTTATGTTGTGATGTAAGTTTACTATGATAATTAAACTATACCTACATTTATTTCAGTGTGGTGGTCAGTTCGTTTCCAGAATATCTATATAATCATTGTTATAAGTTGTTCCCACGTCTGGGTGTCTAACTGTCGTCCATTGTATGTGCGGGCACGTGAGTGGATAGAATATATATTAATATACCTATTTTTTATAGACTGTCTGACTCCTTTGGATCTGTTGTTAGAAGATAGGCGGAAAGAGAGAGAGATTCTCGATTTTTCGGGACAGCCTCTATAAATTTCTACCATCTCACTCGTGGAAACTCTATTTCTAATATCACATCTCACTGTGGCTATCACTCATTCCTAAACCTATTCAGAAGGGGACCAACCCAAGTCTTAATTTCCCTATCAAAAATCTACGATACAGATCAGTGTGTTTCTGTCTAACAGTACGTCCGTCAGCTTTAAATACAGTTCT
Source organism: Oreohelix idahoensis (assembly GCA_024509875.1). Lineage (NCBI taxonomy): Eukaryota > Metazoa > Mollusca > Gastropoda > Stylommatophora > Oreohelicidae > Oreohelix > Oreohelix idahoensis. The sequence goes on from JAMPIV010018640.1 coordinate 46,017, forward strand.
TGTAGATGACCAAACATTTCATTTCAGCTTTTCATTAGGTGTTTAGTCTGATCAAAGTATATTTTATTTTACAATGCATTTTACTGGACAGAAGTAACAACGTTCCAAAACAACTAATCTCATCTATTTGGTAAATTTAAAATCATTCAACAAGTGAAGAGATATAACCCGTTTCTAAGGTTTTCATTTCTATTCTTCTTCTTCTACTTGGATCTGATAGGATAGCCGCTGGCTGTCAAAGCAGTCAGTGACCATCACGCCTGGTAGAGTCTTAAAGAGCAGCATCAAACTGCTTCCACCTTGCTATGACGGCGGCTTTCCTTCGTGCAAGTGCCCCAGCTCTGTTTATTCTTTGATCTCAGCCAAGTGGTTTTGGATGGCCTCTCTTTCCCGCTTTCATTCTGAGGGGGTCAGTAGCATAGCTGCTTGTGATGCATCGGGGTCTCTTCTGAAGACGGATCCATTTTCTATTATTGCAAACCAATGCAACGAACCACATAGAAAATAACAGCTACAATAAATTCTGTTGCATGGAATGAAAGTGGAACTCCACTTATCATTAGTCAGTAATTTGTTCTATCGTCATTACACACACACACGCACACGCACGCCGCGCACACACATAAACACACACTAAACACACACAATAATATATTATCTATATATATTTTATATATAATATATATATATATATATATATATATATATTATAATATATTATAATATATATATATTATAAAATACACGATGGTGTACTTTAGTTTTTGCGAGCTGTTCGTGTGTCTGAACAAGGGGAAATATGTTTACAGGGTGAGTAAGTGTCACAGAAATTGACAGTCGCAGTGGCAAAACTGCAAAGCCTCATTTACCTGCCTCACAACGCGTGTTTGGGGAAACTTTAACCTCACAACGAGAAGACCAAAGCTGCGGTAATATAACGCCTACGTCACCAGCACCCCTTCTATATATATACGACCTATGCCAAGCTTAAAAAGATGGCTCAATACCTTCCATCTTACGGTGTCTACACCACATCCTTGGTATTTCGTGGAAGGACAAAGTGACAATGTCGAGGTGTTGTTCCGAGCTGGCCCCTCCGAGCATGTATACACTTTCTTAGGACAGCGCAGTCTATGCTGGCATGGCCATGTCCGCCACATGGAAGGTGGACACATCCGGAAGACATCTTCTACGTACAAACTGGCAGATGGCAAAAGAACAGGTGAGTGACCGCAGCAGAGGTTCAAAGATATGTGCAAGAAAGACATGAGGTCACTGGACATAAATCCAGCATCCTGGGAGGATGAAGTTGCTGATCGCACCAAGTGGCGAGGCTATCTACGTCGCCACCTCAGACTGGGCGAAACAGAAGCTCTCACAGCGTGAGGGAGGAGAAAACGTCGAAAGGAACACTAGGAAATATGCAGTTGAGGGCTGTCTCTTCAGAGGCGCATTCCCATAGTCAGTTGTGAATGAATGGGGCTTTTTATTATTATTATTATTATAAGTGTCGGGATAGTTTTGTGGTCCATGACTAGCGAGTTGGTGGGAGTTTGCACGAGAGACGTTGCCGAGTAAAGACAAAAGTTAGATGGTGTGAGTATGTTGTTGTTGAGACGTCAGGTTTACCATTCAGTGTCGGGGATAAGCGGTGTCAATGATGTATTGTAGGAAGATGTTAATTTATGAAGCCATTGACTTTTTTGTATTATAGCAACGTGCTGAACCCAATATGTGACGGGTTTGCAGTGTTTGTTTATATTAGCAGTTATGCTAGAGGAATAACAAATTGTCCCCTAGTTTATCACTTTTATTATTTGCACCATTTTATTCATTTATTACTGTGATGCAAGTTGTTGATGTATTAATATATGGGAAGCCGACTCGAGGACAATATGGACATGTGAATTGTTGTCCTTATGTTTACTGTGATATTAACTCTTAGATAACGAGTCTGACATGGCAAGGTCTTCATTTGTCTATGTTTGTGATTGGCTAGACCTTTATGCCCGGTGTCAATTTGGATAACTAAAACGTGTTTTATTCCCTTATTTGTTTTCTCTCTTATCCTGAAAGACATGAACTACATAACTGGTATCCCTGATAATCATGGAATAGTCAGACAGACAATTGTAACAGTCCCAAGAGGCAACAAGTTCCCGACCTCTGAGCTGTCTGCCTATGTTTGTCCCAATTCTAATGGTCCCTATTGATGTGACCGGTTAGATAAACATTCAGAAAGTAAAATGAAATACATCACCGCGGTTCATCCAAGAATGGCTGCTAGCATATGGGTTGGGCACAAATACGCCATTTACTTTGAAATAAAGTTATAATAGAATGTTGTATGATAAAAGGACGATATTGGTGACAATCTTTGAGAATCATTACATCTCCTTGTCGTCATTCTATTACGAGACGAGTATCTGTTTGTCTTTGTCTCCAATTTCTTTCTGACACCTCTAGTTGATTTAGTCTGTCTTTTCTTTCTCTAGTCCTCGGCCCAAAAACTTCAGTGGTTTCATTTTCTTGACTACACTGAAAATAAATCCTTCTTTCACGCTGTTAGTATATGTTTTTGTCTTTGTCTCTATGATTTTTTTTTTTTGTCTATATTTCTTTTAGTCTGTATTTATTTCCACCGATTCGCCTCTCCCCTCTATCTCTCTCAACTTTAGTGTTTTGATTTTCCTGACTGCACTGAATAAAGCCTTCTCTCACTCTCGTAGTATCTGTTTGTGTCTGTCTCGTTTTTCTGTCTAGTTCTGTCTCTATCTCTTTTTTTTTGTTATCTCTCTCTCTCATTTCTCTCTGTTTTCTCTCTCTCTCTCACTCACTCTCTTTCTCTCACACACCAAGTACAGTGTCCAGATTTTCTTGACTAGACTGAATAAATCCTTCTATCACTCGACCTTAGTATGTGTTTATCTATGTCTTTTTTTTCTGTCAAATCAAATGGTTCATTATGTCTCAGATTCCCCTTCTCTCCCTCACAACATTCAGCGTTTCGATTTTCTTGAATGCCCTGATATCAATCCTTCTCTCAGTCCTCCTTGTATCTGTTTGTCTCTTTTTTGTTCATGTCCTTTACTTGGTTCAGTTTATCTTTGTTTCTCACTCGATCTCTCTCTCACCTCTCTCTCTCTCTCTCTCGATTCACTCGCGGCTCTCTCTCTGATCAAAGGGGAGCACAAGTCTCTTCTCATCTCTCTCTCTCTCTTCTCTCTCTCTCCTTCACTTATATCTCATCTCTCTCTTCTCTATCTCTTCTCTCTCTCTCTCTCTCTCTCTCTATCTCTCTCTCTCTGGTTACACACACTTCACACACAACTTCAGTTTTTTTTAAATTTTCTCGATTAGACTAAATTATGAAAAGAATCATTTTCTAACTGACAAATGTAAATGTGATGTCCAGAAGTGTTACTTGCACTAAACCCACGCTACTTAAGTAAACAGAAGAATCAATTATATGAAGCACCAAAAGGTTCCAGTCAACTTGCAAACTTTTCCAGACTGGAACAGCAGTCGTAGTTGCTCTCCGTAGTTTTAAGTTAACAGTATTACTTATTCACTGACTGAGAAAATTATGCTTTCTTCTGTACCGAAGTCAGGGCCAGATTGTGTAGTACACTATTTCTGTTCCAAGCGTTTATAATGAACGTCACCAAGTTTATTTCTATCCCGTGATAGCAATTTTATACAACGATTTTAGTTGTGTTGAGAGTGGAAAAAAAACAAAAAAAAACCCAAACTACTCGCGAACGCACAGATACGTCTAGCATGCATGCAGGGCCGGATTAAGCTAGTACGGGGCCTGTAGCATATGTTAAGAAAGGGGGTCCTTATATTTAAAAAAAAACAATAAAACAACACAAATGTATTTGAACACATACATTTTTAATTTGCATAGTAATTATCGTTATCAAAAGTAACAACACAGTCAACATTGTCGTAATTTTTCTCTGAGAGAGTTCTGATGGATACTGGTCCCCTTTAGAGTGTAGAATGATAGTGAAGGCTCTGTGGGAATAAGGATTTAGGAAAGTCAGGTAGTAGATTCACAAGTGCTGGGAAGAGTAAGGACAGTCTCGGTTTACGACAATAATTGACTCTCAAAACTACTCCTACCACTCTTCTGAGCAAACAATTGTTTGTCAGTTCCAGTCACTCAGGCGCACTCACCGATTTGGTGATTCTGACGCTCAACGTACATGAATACGGACTACAATAACAAATATGGGAAAATGTTTGTAAACCTTTTTGGGCCAGCCGACATCCCCCAATGCTAATTAAGTTTTAATACTTTTATTATCATAAAAATCAAGTCACAAATAATTATCAATTTACAGTCAGAAATCAAAGGTTACAGAATACAAATATGACAAGGGGGGAGGGGGGGTTTTTGAGGAGACGTATCCCATAACCTTTTCCCGCTTGTATTTACTAACAGAAAAGACCCAGTCCCAAAGACATGAGGATGGGGGGAGGGGGGGTGATGATGATGATCAGAGATAGGCAATTTAACCCAATGGTAAATTTATTACTCTGAGGCAAGGGGTTACAGTGATAAGGGGGTAGAGGAAAAGCTAGGGTTCTCAAATGTTTTCCTTTATCCAACAAATTTTACGGGAGGGGGAAATGAACACAGTTAAACAATCACGCTAGGAGAAATCCCGTACAATGAATACAGTACACCTTAATACTAGGTCGAACTAATTATAAGGGTAAAAAAAGATTAAATCTCCTTTCATTCAAAAACACGCTTGCTGGCCAGCACACAGGCACACACACAGACTTACCAAATGGTGATTCTGGCACTTCCTAGGAATTTTACAACAGCAGATAATACCGTAGAACAATGGAAATTGTCTTTTTTTTTCTTCTGTGTCAGGCAACCCAGATTTATCGAGGTGGGCTGGTAGCTAATAATCTCAAAAAATCGCCAGACGGAGAAGCGTAAAGGCTACTGTTGTTTTTTTTTTTGGTAAAAAGTTCCTAATGAACGGCACAGGCACTTGGCTAAGTGTGAGGTATGGTGTGGTTTCTAAGATGGGCACAGCTGGTGGAGATAACTTTCTTTTGCCGTAATGTCACAACTACAAAACACTGAGATAGGTTCTTCTTCGGGGGGCGGGGTAGGGGGGGGGGGTTAAAATCCACTGAATATACTTGACAGACAGTGTTCAGGTAAACCTATGTTCTTCTTCACAACAAGAGAGCATGAGTAGAAATATTGCCTACTGGCGACTGATCTGCTTCCAGTTTTAACGACTTTATGAATTAGTATTTTAAAGTGTTTCTTTGGGTGGCTTTGTTCTCAGTTAAATTCAGAGGAAGCGAGAGAACCCGCAACAGGGTTCGCCACAAGTTTAGCTTTAAAAAAAGTTCATATGTCACTGGAGTAATCGAACTGGGTCGGCAAGGCTCTAATATATATTCTATTGCTGCGTAATGGCTGCTTAAATTGCTGCCTAATTGCTGGGATGTGAGGTTCGAAAGATCACTCTGCAAACAAATAGAAAAACCATGAAATGCAATAAAATCATATAAAAATCTAACGCGCGATACATTTACAGTTAGACTATTTTCTGCGCTCGCGTCTTTAATTAATAAATCAAGAAAAAAACTCTCCGTGAGATTAATATATTTAAAAGCACATCTATCTATACAGAACTAAACTGTATTAAAGTACACAATTCCCTTAACAGTTGCAAAATTTTTAATTTACGCGGCTATTGTATTAGGAAATTAACTATAGATGTAACATTTAGTTTGCACTGGAACTTTGAAAATCGGTTTATTTAATAAGTTTAAATTTACACCACAATCCAGTGAAATAAAAATGAAATAACTAGACCACTGATCACTCGAAGCTAAAGTATTAAATTACCGTCTGCACAGAAAAGAATTCACTCCAATAGCCAACAATTTAGATGAAAATCTAGGCAGGAATTTAACTATATGCTAGTGAATCTTAGAATGCTGTCAGAACGAATGATAAAGTTGCCCTTTTCAGTTATCTGTATATATCTAACGGGAATGTAAGTTAAAATGGGTCGTGTGAAAATTTCGCGCCTTTTCAGATCCCAGGGAAAAGTCGAAGTTATTTAGCCGCCATCATGCTAACCGCGATGGCCCGACTGGCTTCCGATCTTCATTCGTCTCAAGGCTGCTCGCGCGGAGGATGTGAAATTTCTGCTAGACTAGCCTCGTTCGCGGTGAGTTTCCTGATTCCTCAGATCGTATCCGCTACGCTGAGCGCTCCGTCTCATCCCGTTCCATAGTCTTTGGGTAAGCCTGCCGGTTGCCACAGAGGTGCGAAGTCTGCAAGAAGCTTTCTTCTGACCGCTCGTGTCCATCTTTGCGAACTGGTTCAGTGTTCGCACGGAGATGCTAAATTTCTGCTTCTCTTTTTCTGGGGATCGTCTTTGACTGCTTTGGGGGACCATAGCCGCTACTCTTCGTTGATGAAAAGTTACAACAATACTGATGGTCAGGGGTTCTAATGTTATGTAAAGCTTAAAGTCCCTTTAATCATCCATCAAATCCAGGGAAAATTCACTTTGCCAAACTAGGACGTACGTCACAATCGTCCCCACGTTTAGACATGAAACCATTTTTCATGTTTCCTTCATTGGGACAATGGAGGTGACCTGATTGGTTGGCTTTTAGGATGAGTGGTATCTTCCGTTTGCTTTTCTTCCTCAGTAGATCCAGTTTCTACTCAAAGAAGTCAGCTCCGACATTCTGTTTTCCTGGAATATATTCCACTTTGAAGGGATAATAAAGCTCATAATAATTCCCAGCGCATATATCCTTGCGAATTGAATTCCTTATTGGCACCAAGGAAAGCTAATGGAGCATGGTCGGTTTGTACTGTTGAAAGAAGTACCATACATGAACTCTGATGCGCGTCTGATGCTCATGAATCAGAGCGAGACATTCTCTTTCAACGGACACTGTAGTTGCGTTCGGCCTTGTTCAGTTTCCGACTGCCGTAAGCCTACTGGGAATAGCAATATTCGGGTCTCACTGTCCTCGGCTTGCAAAATATTGACGTATCCGATGCCCCTGACCCTGACGCGTCCACTTTTCAGTACGAAAGGTTTCTTTATGGTCAGGTAACCTTAGAATGGGGGTATGCCGACAAACTGTCCTTTCAAAGATGCTGTTATGCATGTTCGCACTTTTGATCCCACATGACCTTATCAGGACAACCTTTCTTGGTGAGAGGTCAGTGCAAGAGGTGCCGTGAGTCCGTTGAAGTTCTGGATGTATTTCTGATAGTAGGCAACATAGTGATAAAAAGGACCCTGATGTCTTTCTTTGTTCGGGGTCTTTTTTGCTGCAACTATTTTCTCCCACGTTTTTCTTAACAGGCCAAATACAGCCGTGAGAAAATAGTATGCCACAGGAAGTCAAGCTTTTCACCCTATGAGACATTTGCTAGGTCATGGCTGTGAGACCAGTTTCCTGTAGTCCTCCTGAGGGGCATAGCAACCGTAAGCAATATGTTCTTCATAGGTTTCCGAGGCAATTAAAATGTAATCCATGAAGTTATGGATATGGGGACTTTGCAAAGGTTCTAACAGCTTTCTCATCATTCTGGTGAACACTCCGTGGTGCGTTATTGCAATCCGAACGGCATCACATTAAATGTGTAATGTCCTTTCACTAGTGCTGAAAGATAGGAAAGGATTATCCTTCCCTCCTTGACTGGTATTTGATTTGATAATAGTCTTTACTGAGGTCTATCTTGGAGGAAAAATTGTTGCCCTTGCAGAAGCTTGGTGAACAACTCAGAAACAGTTTGGAAGCGGGTGTCGGGCTGGAATTCCGTGGTTACAGCGTTTAGCAGCCGGTAATCAATACACAGCCGAAACTTCCTTATTGGGCTTCTGCAACAGCACTACACTCGAACTGTAAGGAGATGTAGACTCGCTGATAATTCCTGCCTGACGCAGCTTTGTCTATTTTCTACACGAAGTGCTATCAGCTTTGGCGTACGGAATGGGGTACACTCTGGTTCGAAGACAGGGGTCTCGTTGTTAATTTCATGTCAAATTCGATAAGATTTGGTTCGACGTGGGGCCAGGTGACATCCGTCAAGACTGCACTGTACTGCTTCAGTAGCGCCTGGTTTCTGTTTGTTGTTCCGTGTGTGAGATTGTCGCTCGAACTTGACATCATTTAAAAGATTATGTGGGATTGCAATGGGTTACATCCATGCAACCATCATCATCTTCCTCGTCTTCCGTTGCTGTGGGCGACAGCCAGGAGATTCTTGGAAGGATTGGTCACCGGTCTTCCCAAATATTTCTTAAGCAGATTTTGGTGGAAGACCTTCTCCTTTCCTGTGTTGATCAGGAGATGCGAAGATCTTTTTTACCCTTGCTTCTGGTTGGAAGTAGCAACAAAACTGTTTCCCCTGGTTGGAGTTCTTTTTTTTTTTGCAGCTTTATTGTATCTTTTAGCATGTTTAGCGCGGGCTTTCGTAAGGTTGGTGTTGGCTAGATCCCATCCTAGCTTTAACCTTTCCTTGAGTTCAGATACATACTTGCTTGCAGAGACGACTGTCTCGTCAGCCTTTTGGTCTGTCAGGGACCAAAGTAAGGCTTCAAGTGGCCCCTTAATAGGTCTGCCAAATAAAAGTGTAGCAGGCGGGAATCCCGTAGACGCTTGGGGAACCTCTCGGTAGGCAAATAAGGCAGCCGATATATATAGGTCCCAGTCTTCTGGTTTCTCCTGACCCAGCTTACGTAACATCATGGTGAGGCTGCAATTAAAACGTTCCACGAGCCCATTTCCGGCCGGGTGGTAGGGACTTGTGTGGATATGTTTGGCCCTCAAGATCTTAAAGATCTCCTCCATTAACAGGCTACGGAATTGGGATCCATTGTCCGTCAAAACTTGTTGAGGGAATCCCAACCGTGTAAAAATTTGCACGAGGGTTTCTGCGACATGCTTGAAATCTATGCATGTTAGCGGTACAGCTTCGGCCCACATTGTGCAAGTGTCGACTAAGGTCAGGATGAACCTGTTCCTTATTTTGGTTCTTTCCAGGGGTCCAATTGATGTCGACAGCAACCCGGTTCAAATGGAGAAGTCCCTACTATTGGCATTTGCCCCACGGGTACTGGGGGTGTCAAGTGTTTGGGTGCTACCCGTTGGCACTGGGCGCAGGATTTCACATACCTGATAATGTCAGAATTCATTCCTGGCCACCAATAGAGGGTTTTTATTCGTTGAATAGTGGCGTTTTGTCCCATATGTCCGCTAAATGGGAAGAGAGTGCCCCATTTCTAAGATCTGGCTTCTGTACTGCGTCGGTACTAGGAGCTGGTTATTCCCCGTGTTCGGGTTGCCCGTTCTACGATACAATACGCCATCCTTAGAAAAGATGTCTCCGTTGTGTCTGGGGTCCTTAGCCATGGGCAGCCTCCTTTTTTAAAGCAGGGGCTTCCTGAGTAGGGTCCTTTTGTTTGTTGTCTAATGTTGTCCTCCCGCGGATCGGGGTCGTCTTCGGGGTTCTTGGATCCTTGGCTCTTTGTTTCCCATGCTTGTCGTGGTAGCGATATTCGCCCATTTCTGCAGACTGGGCCAAACCATCTTAGTTGGGGACTGTTCTACTTGGGGTCT
>JAMPIV010018641.1:0-207731 GCA_024509875.1 Oreohelix idahoensis
CTGTGTCAAATCAGGCAGTTTGAGAATAGGCTTGCTAGTGAGTTTTTTCCTTTAACTCTTGGAACGCTAGTTCACATTGTGCAGTCCAAATAATTTTATCTGGAAGTCCCTTGCGAGTCAGATCAGTCAGAGGAGCACAAATAGCGTTAAAATTTTTGATGTATTTCTGATAAAATCCGCATAACGACACAAATGATCGCACGTCCTTTTTTGTTTGCGGCCTAGGTGCTCTCTGCAGTTTTTCCAAGATCTTAGGATCAGGGGTCATATTACCCTGATATACAGTGTGTCCCAAGAATTCCAACTCTTTGCATCCAATACAACATTTTGTTGGCCTAGCAGTTAAGTTCGCCTCCCGAAGTCTATCAAACAACATCTCCAGAGCTTCAATGTGTTCTTCAAATGTCTCTGTGGCGACGAGAATATCATCCATGAAATTTGTGATACATGGGTTATTCAGGGGATCCAACAATTTGCGCATCATCCTTGAAAACACACTCGGAGCATTTTTCAGTCCGAATGGTAGCATATTGAATTCATAATGTCCATCCGAAGTGCTAAAAGCCAAATAAGGTCTCACTTCAGGCTTCACTGGGATCTGGTAATAGCCTTTACTAAGATCCACCTTTGAAAAGTATTTGCCTTGTTCAGTCTGGCAAATAACTGTTTTGTGTCTGGTAATGGATCCACTTGTCCTTCTGTGACAGCATTCAGTTTCCTGTAATCTATGCACAGTCTGTGTTCCCCAGACGGTTTCCTCAACAAAACGACACTAGAACTAAAAGATGATTCACTGTGCGAAATAATCCCCTCCTTCAACAAATACTCTATTTCTTCCTTTAATGCCTTCTCCTTCGCGAACGGAATAGAATAGGCTCTCATACAGATTGGGTTTGAGTCTACCAGTTTCATGTCATACTGTAGCAAATTTGTATGGCCTGGTTTATCTGTTAATACATCTGTATGTTCCTCCAGAACCTTTTGAACTCTCTCCCTCTGGTTTTTAGTCAGGTGCTTACTGACTTTTACCTGTGCTGCTGTTTCACAAGGATGTAATGGGTATTCATGTGAGGTGAGTGGTTCTTTTTGCATCTGGGTTGCAATAGCCAAGGTCAATAAGGGGGTGCTTTTCTGGAGTGGTCTGTCCAGATACTTCTTTAACAGGTTTACATGATAAACTTTTTCCTTCCCCTTTTTGTCAATTTTATAGTTTGTTCTAGACACCTTCTCTAGAACCGTATATGGACCTTGCCAACCAATTTGTAATTTATTCTGGCTTCCGGGTAGTAAAAGCAGCACCTTCTCTCCGACTGCCAGTTCCCTGTCCTTTGCCTTCCTATTAAAGTATGCTGCATGTTTCTTCCTGGCTTGTTTCAAATTATCATTTGCCAGTTTCCATCCAGCTTTCAAACGAGTGGTCAGTTCGTTCACGTATTGATACGATGAGGTAACAGTCTCTTCCGCCTTCTCATCTGTCCAGGTCCTTAATAGAGCTTCTAAAGGCCCTTTTATTGGCCTCCCAAATAGCAGAGTTGCGGGAGCCATCCCGGTTGAACTATGTGGTACCTCCCGGTACGCAAACAATGCGGCGGGCAGGAATTGATCCCACAGATCCGGTTTTTCGTGTGCCAGCTTTCTCAGGATAGAAATGAGAGTCCCATTGAACCTCTCTACCTGGCCGTTCCCTTGTGGATGGTACGGACTACAATGAAAGTGCCTGGCTTGAAATAGCTTAAAAAACTTCTTCCGTTAGTTTCCCCTTGAACTGAGAACCATTATCCGTCAAGATTTGATGCGGGAATCCTAATCGGGTAAATATTGTAAGTAGTGCCTCTGCTACATGTTTTGAATCAATTGATGGCAGGGCTACCGCCTCTCCCCACATAGAACAAGTGTCCACCAGAGTAAGGATGTAACTGTTCCTCCTCTTGGTCGAGTGAGAGGTCCTACAATATCCACTGCAACCCTCTCAAAAGGTGTTCCCACTATGGGCATTTCCCCTAGAGTTGCAGGAGCAGTCCAGTGCTTTGGAGCTACCCTTTGACATTCTGGGCAGGATTTGACATATCTTTTTATATCCTCCGTTATCCCTGGCCAGAAGTAATGACAAGCTATACGCTGTCCGTGGCGCTGATCCCCATGTGACCACTGAAGGGAATCGCATGTCCGAGTTCCATCACTTTATCTCTATATGAAATGGGAAGAACCAGCTGGTTGTGACCATTTGTTCCAGTTCCGGCCTTCCTGTATAAGAGTTTGTTCTTCATGAAATATTCCCCCTTGCTCGGAGGTGTGTGGCATTTGGGTAATTTTTTAAAACATGGCTGGAGTGTCCTATCCTCAGCCTGCGCCTTCCTCATCTCCTCTGGATGAGCATTTATAGGTTCACCTTCTTCCTCCTTCTTCTGTGACCTGGTCTGCACTGTCGCCATGATCACAGGTTTCTCGGGATTCCCCAAGAAGACGTATCTACACCCCAATATCAGAGGGTAGATTGGTTCATCTATCACTGCTGCTCTGATTTCTCCTTCCACATAGCGAGTTTTCACCGTTATCCTTGCGATGGGAAGTGTCATGAGTGGTATGTCCTTAGTCGCCCCTTGTATTTCCACTGTTTCTGTGGTATACTGACTTGGGTCCACTAGGCTAGACTTCACAACTGAATCATAATCCAAACCTGTATCATAAAGGCACCTTATGGTGACCCCATTACAAATAACATCCTCACAAACTGGGGGGTGATAAGGTTCCTGTTGTCCCTTAGGATTAACCTTTACTCTTTGCGTCCCCGACTTCATTGCAGCAATGTTTGAAGGTTTCCTTCTACAAAATTCGGTGTTATGGTTATCCTTCTTGCACCATTTGCACCATCTTTTTCCTTGGTTCAACGGTTTTCTTTCATTGAACTTTTGGTCATTGAACTGTGAGTTTCTGTCGCGATAGTCATTTCTTTGCCGCTCAAAGTTTGTCCTACCCTATTTCCCTGCTCTCTATTATCAAATTTATTAAATTGCTGTGGAGCTTTAAAATTGTCTATGTGCTTCTTCTTAGCACCACTTACCTCTGCCTGAGCTGCCTGATACCTCTCAGCAACATTTAAAATTTCCCCCAACTTCTCTGCACCCTGTTCCATGAGAAATTTTCTCATGTCTGGAGCCATGGACTCTCTCAATTGCTCAATCATGATCATTTCTTTAAGATCTTGGGTCTTCCCCAGAGCCGTCCATTTCTCCAAATAGGTTTCTAGTCTAGCAGAGAATTGGTGGTATGTCTCCCCAGACAACAGTTTGGCATTTCTAAATTTCTTACGATAAAATTCACCATTCTTCTCGTACCTTAATAACAAAGCCTGCTTTAACATGTCATAGTTGTCTTGGTCTTCCCTGTTCATTTTGGCAAATACTTCATAAGAAGTACCTCTCAATCCCTGTGATAGCTTTAAGCTCCACCTCTCTCTCTCTAACCCATATGTAGTAGCTAATAACTCAAAACGTCCTAGGTACCCCTCTATGTCATCGTCTTTTTCAACAAAATGGTCTAAATGAAACCCCATAGCTGAGTTTGAGGCTCCCATACTGGGCGTAGCATCTGAGGCAAAAGGGCTGGCACCATTTTCAGGAGCCGGGCCTTGTAATTCCAGCTCCCTTAGTCGTAATTCGTGCTCCCTCTGCAACCTTCTATCTTCTGCCTCCCTTTCGGCAGTCAACCATTTTTCTTCTGCCTCCCTTTGCTGTCGTTTTTCTTCTGCCTCCCTTTGCTGTCGTTTTTCTTCTGCCTCCCTTTGCTGTCGTTTTTCTTCTGCCTCCCTTTGCTGTCGTTTTTCTTCTGCCTCCCTTTCGGCAGTCAGCCTTTTTTCTTCTGCCTCAATCTGCAGCCTCTTAATTTCTCTATCAGCCTCAATTTGTAACCTCTTCTCTTCAGCTACCTTTGTATCTTCCCTTTCAATATATTTATCACATTCAGTCGTTACGTATTGAATTAAAATTTGACCATCCATCCCCATCTCCTTCGCAGTGAGCACAGCAGCTGATCTAAACTTTGCTAGCTCTGCCATACTTTTTGGACAATATAATAATATACAAGATAAATCTCTAACCAGTAAATACACTAAGTACTTCTAATTACTATATGACTATAGTCTAACTAATTCTAACTAACCAGTTAACTAATTAATTATTACTGGCTGTGAAGATTCACCAACTTTTATCTGCAGGGACACTTTTAATTTTAAAGGAAATTTTACAATTTATTTCCCTACTTTTATTTCTCCCACCAGGAGATCCTAATTTTACTGTTGGGCTAATTATCCCTGGACAAGACCCCAATTTATGTAGTGGTATTGATGGTATTGTATGATGATGGTACTACATGTAAATTGTATGAGGCCAGCTGTGAAGGCTCCTGAGATAAAATGTAGTTGAGAATTATCAGAAGGCCTTTCTTGCTACCACTACGACCTCACACTTAATTTTTTTTTTCTTAATGAATGTGGCTACGTAAAGTGTCTAGGGTAATGATGTGTAATGTGGTGTGTTAGTTATAAATACACCCACAGACATTTAAGAAGACTAATAAGATTAACAAGTGTTAAAATACACTGAACTAACTCACGTGTATAAAGTTTTTGATATAATTATATTACATTTATTGGTTCTGGATCAAGTTTTATGTGACCAGAACTTGTTTTAAAAGAAGGATTGAAAATTTATGAAAAAAAATGCATGGAATGTTACATAATAAATGCAAGAGCGTACCTATTTAAGTACTAGACTAGTTAGTTTTATTAAAAAAAGTTCGAGTAGTCATCTCTTTGGGAGGATATTTACTGTTTGTGCTGTTGGGGTGGCCTCATCACACCTGTCTATATTGACTACACAATGTCCAGAAAATGGTGGGAATTTTTACGGGGATATTAGTCACTACCAATAGTTGGTGAATGTCCAGCAGACCAGAGGCTCACTCATCTTTTTGTAGCTCTGGTGCTGAAAACTTGCGGTCCCACCTCTCCGTGCTGGCGGGCAATAATGGTGGTCTCTGTCACAAGAACTGCACAGATACACTCGAGTACAGTCACCCACCGAATAGACTCTGCTTTGTTGTCGATAGAAACTCACAGCTCTGCAATCAAAGTATGGGCTATGTGTCAAAATCTATTCTATACCCACGTCTGGACACAACACTGACACAACAACCACATCATACAGACAGGTCAGATCTCTCTGACCAAACAGCACAGTTACCATGGTGGGCCTACATCAGACCGATCCTCCCAGACCATAGATTCTGAAAAATATTTATTAGTTGTCGGCCCTAAAAGAAGATAGGTAACCTGTTTCAACGCTTGATCTATCTTGCATAATCCTTGCTGTAGTTTATGTACCTTGTTGGTCCCTAGACCCTGACTTGGGCGGGGGGTCTAGAGCAAAATCCCTACTTGTTTGTAAGGCTAGATTTTGATATGGCAGTATCAAATCACTCGAACATGAAACAATATTCAAAATATATAAAGAAATAATTTCAATCTTACCAGATTATGAATAATTAACACAGAAGTGCTAGCAAAACTCAGCTGAGCTGCTGGCTATAGTATGGCGTCCCTAAATTTATTCACTGTCTTTCATATGGGAAAACACCACACTTTAAAATCTGTGTCTAACACTGAACAATTATTGAAGAATGACCCCACTTTCGCGTCTGAGCGCTAATGATATGATTGTCTGTGGCCAATCACTGCCTAGTTGTACTTTAAATTTCAAATTTCTACACTAAAGTCATTTCAGTCATGCTTCAGTCAAGTATGGATGGTTATCTGTTAGTCTGTCCGTCTCTACTTGTGTTTCTAAAAAAATGTGCTTGATTTTTGAAGCAACCTTTCTCTCCCCTTAAAATTTTGTCGTAAAAAGTTATATTTAGACACAGCTACCGCTCAAAAACCCTCTCCTCCATAATAAGTAACTTTGAACACCTGCGTCCCCAAGGTCGTGTTTTGTGTGCAAATAACGACACTTTTTATTCAAGGCAGTCTGTCGATGATGTAAACTACACTGTCTTTTGTCATTATCTTCAATATTATCTATCCGTTTGTAAAATTAAGATCATATTATTTCATTGCTCAGAATAGGCCATCCGGCCAGCTAATTTTTATATTCCTAACATTAATATTAAGAAAAATTACTTTTTAAATTTTTGTAATTTTCCTACCATCCGCGTTCTGCCGCTCAATTCAAATCAAGGCTTGGTATCGCAAAACGTCCAATTCCGTACCTCGTGTCAATTTGGGGGACGTGAATTTTTACTTTCCTCCATCCCCCCCCATTGCGTCTCCTTAGCCTTTCCAGTCATATTTTTTTTTCTTTTGATCCGCCGTTCCCCTCCTGTCTAGCAAGTCAATTTTATGGAGGGTGATGACCCGCGGTCTAGGCGATCATGTACATCAGCAGCCTACGCATTATGTTTTTATCCTTAAATGTTATCTTTTGAGTATTTTACCGTTGTATCTCTGTCAATTTCACTACACATCTCCCCACTTGAAAACATGCCTATGGCAAGTTCCAAAACCAGCGATACACATAGGTAAAATTACTCCTCACGTCTGCCACTACTCTAATTTTGATCACAGGGGTGCCGACTGAGGAAATCTGCACCGACATTCAATTTGCCTGGGATATATTGGATACTGAACTGATAAGGTTGAAGCAATAAAGACCACCTCAGCAATCTTGCGTTTTCATGCTTAGCCTGAGGCTGATGATCCGTCTCCACCACAAAAGTCCTACCATACAGATAGATTTGAAACTTCTTTATTGCCCAGATTAATGCTAAACATTCTTTTTCGCTTGTGGAGTATCCTTGTTCCGCCTTATTCAATTTACGGCTTGCATAAGCGACTGGTTTCAGTTCCCCATCAGGTGAAGATGATCTTTGCAACAAAGCCCCTCCGAGTCCCACATTACTTGCATCGGTTCTTAAGACAAAGTCCTGTGTGTTAAGGTATTTTATTGGCATGGTCTGCTAGAGGTTAACAGCATAAGATTAATAGGTGACTACGTTTAATATAATGTAAATAATTGTTAGTTAGTGTACGCGATACACACGATTGATTATGACGTGTATGCGTTGGTATGTCACGCACCGTGACTAGGTTACCACACCCTTTTCTTAGATGACCGTCAAACGGATAAGACGTGTCCTATAATCCTTCCAGTGGTAGGCATGATATTGCCGCACATATGTTATTGCAGTACGGACATGGGTCAGTCCGATATTCTTATGAAGAGAGGAATGTATCGAGGTTAGTAATTTTAACTAAAGTCAAGGAAGGATGAAATTATGGTCCACATTCGTTTTATATCGCCAGACGTCTAATCTCATTGTCGGCCGTTGGATGTCCCAACCGCGCGTACATATAGTTACGACGTTCTGACTATAGTGTTGCATATTATTGGACCAGGACTATAATGCATGGATAGCATTTATGATGTATGATTCAATTCTAATATATAATGTTTTCATAATCAACCTCCATGGACTGTCTACTGTTTGAAATGTATATTAAAAATTGTGTGGACTCGAGAAGAGACTTATCACGTTCATTGAAGTTACAAATTCAACAATTATGATACTGAGTTCAAACCTTGTGACAGACAGAAAGTATTAACTCACATTCGCGTAACTATTCCAACAATAGCACGATCAAGAATTAATGAATCAAATGACCAGAACTAAGAAGCTTATTGAATCAATGAGAACGGTGGCTTTCCACAACGACCACTGAAATAGAAGACGGTGCCGCAACAACAATAAAAGAAGTGAATCGTATAAAGCCCCGCAACAAAGTGGTTGCCATTGCTGGGGAACGAAGGAAGAAAGAAATTTTTCTTGTTTACATACTTTCACGGACTGTTTACGATTACAAGAAAACGTTCAAGTCACATGATTCCGAACATGACGTGGCTTGTGTAACTATGCAAAAATCAGTGACGTCACAATATTCCGTGTACAAGCCAACGATCGAAGGACGATGCCAGCTCACCTAATGTTTCATTCAAGAATACAACTTCTCAGTAGATCATAGGATTGAAAAGACATTATTTACCAACAAGGAGCAAACAGTCCTATCCTCTAGTCTAGGCCGTTGGTGAAGATCGCATCGGACGACGGGTTAAAAGATAAGTCTCAGTTCGTGACTGTTGTCATTCATAAGAAACATCACTGAGTCTAATTCACATTTTGCAGGCATGTCCGTTCTATATATTTTATATGCACGTTATATTTGTTTTCATTGTTTGTGCTGTGCCTAATTTGTGGGAGGTTGGAGTGGAGATTCAGAATGAATAAATTATGGCTCTACGGATTGCCGATATTCATTCTGAACGGTCTTTAGGATAGTGAATTAAATCGCATTTCGCGGAGAACGCGTCGATGACATTTCCGGGGCTTGTTTCGTTCGGGACTGCATTTAATTCACAGTATATGTTAGATGTCTAGTTTGGTGAAATAATCGGTGTATTTTATCGTATTCAGTTTAAATTCTATTTAGTTTGGTAACAATGTTAGTAATCTATCTTGTTCTTTCTGATCTTGCTATTATTCAGTTCATTTTTTTTTGTATAACCGTCAATGAGTCCATGTTTGCGTCATTAATTTTTGTGTACGCAGATTTAACTCTATATTCAGTTAACCTTCACCCTACTCTATATTTCCGGTTTGCAGATTTGGTTTCATAATATCAATTTTTATTGTAGAAACGTCTTGTTTCGTGATAATATGGTTTGTTTATCCTTGGTTTACCCATCGTATCGTATGTCCTCATTTCATCTGTTCATGATTTAACACTAATAATATAATTTCTTGCTTAATAAGAGTGTATATGAATATAATTAAAATTTAATGACTTTTAAGGAGAATTAGGGACTTTGCACCAATTTGCAGTGGTAGTCCAAGAAATGGGCGATGCACTTTATAGCTCATGATTAAGGCATAATATAATAATAATATATATTTATAAAATAATTTGACTTTTTAGTCTGTCCTGCATATAAAGGACATAGTGTATATTATTTGGTACATTTTTTCCATTACTAAATGATTTACTTAGCACATATCACTGACTGAATGATATAATACTTGAGGAATAATACTATTTACTATTAGGTGCATGATAGTAATTCAGCACCCGAAATAGATAAATATCATAACTATTTATGATATATTAACGAGTATATATGTAATATTTTCCCAACATAGTATGTCTATGTATGGAATATACAAATAATAGTTAGATAATATTACAATTAATTAAATTGAACATTCCCAGATTAAGTTCAATAATATTATGATTGTTTATATCGACTATTCATAAATTGAATAAGTATAATAATTACTTAAAATTTATTGGTGATTATTACATAACCATTACGTACAATATTAACGTCAAGATGCTTAACTTAGACTATTTTATTAAAAATGGTAAAGATTTTGGGAAAAAAGGAGAACTTCTCGAGGCTTATGCATTGGCTGAATTTGCAAAATATAAGGCAGAGAGGAGGAAAAGAAGGCAGAATTAAGACAAGAAGAAGAAAGAAAGATAGCAAGAGATGAAATCCTACGGATTGAAGAAGAGAATAAATTGAAACGACAAGAAATCATACTGCAGCAAGAAATGGAATTGCAACGACTTAAATTAGAAACAGCAAAACTTAATTCACAGGGCGCTGCAGCAACCCAAAATGATACTGCTCAATCTGGATCTTCATCCACACGACTTAAAGGTAATTATTACTTTAAGCTGCCTCCATTCAAGTTACACGTAGATGACCTTTCATCGTGGCTCGCGCGCTTTGAGGACATATGTAAGGTGAATAACCTTGACAAAGCGGCATGGGCACTGAAACTTAAGGAATTTCTAGATGGCGAACCTGCAAGTGCAGCACAAAATATAGATCCAACACTATCAACAGACTATGAGGCCATTAAGACGTTGTTACTACGTCGTTTCCACTTGAACGAAGAGGCATGTAGATTGCGTTTTAAAAGTTTGTTGCCAGATAACAATAGAGATTTCACAGGTTTTATTGCTAACATACGCAATACTTTTAACAGATGGGTTGAACTGGCAGGTGTCAACAAATCCTACGACAAGTTAGTCGATTTGTTATTGAGGGATAAAGTATTATCGTCTGTCAGCCCACCATTCTTTGCTTATCTGCAAGAAAGAAAACCAGAATCTATTGATGAGTTAGAAAAAATTTCTTTAAATTACTGCACAGCTCATCCGAATGCTAATATTTCTGGCACATTGATAAGAGAACCACTTCCTGTAGCCTCCTGTATCTTTTGAGTATTTTACCGTTGTATCTCTGTCAATTTCACTACAAGAATAGCCTAAGACAGACCGCCAAATTTATGAGAGAAGTAGATGTGGCTATATAACAGATCGCCAACTACGTTAGAGAAGTAGGTGTGGCTATATAACAGATCGCCAACTACGTGAGAGAAGTAGGTGTAGTTATATGAAAACGCACAAAGAAAAAAACGGCAATAAATTTGCACAATCACCGTATCCCCAGAAAGCGCAATCAATTTGAGTATAGCTGTCCTTAGAATTCTTGATATTAATTTGTCAAAATAATCTGTATTTATAGTAATCAGTGACCTTTTGTTTATCAATTGTCCTGTAATAGTGAGTTGGCCGGTCAGCAATCCGGTTTCAAAAATTTGCATAAGCAAAGCTAACGGACTTTTAAGGACGATAAATCTATGCCTTATTGATTTGTAAGCTAAGGGTGATAATTCAAAATAGGCATTAACAGTAGTGTTTTTACGTCCCTTGAGAAAAACTCGTGTTTTTAGTTTGGAATTTCTGGGTTGACTAGCTGAGCGAACTTAAGCTTGTAAGGGATATTTGTAGTTAGAGTGAACTGTTTGTTCTGGAAATAGTTATCGTTGGAAATTGTTATACAAAATATAGGCAGTCAGATTTTAAATGCGCAAGCGTTAGGCACGGCTGTTTGTACCCTATACCAGAGCGCTCTTTTAGTTTGGGTGACCGGAATTCTGACACCGGGTATAAAATTTTCATGTGCACCGTAAACGACTACAGAGGGTTTTGGCGGGGAAAATCAGCTGATGTGTATGTAAAATCAGTAAAATATAAATCATTACACACTCGTTCTGGATAAACACAGCGCTAAAATTCTTTTGTGTACTATAACTTTGTTCTGTGTTCTATTTTTGATTGCATTTTTATTTGATTGAAATTATATTTGACGGAGTTACAGACTTTTGAAAACAGCGTCATCATTTGAGGAAATTCAAAACAGAAGTAATCTTTTTATTAATGAAATATCTAAAAATCGGCCCACTCGTATGAGTTTATAATTATAAAGACTTCTCGAAGGGAAGCTAAAGATTATTTCCACATACTTATTTTTTTGGTTTCATATCTTGAGAATGTGTGGTAGTCAGTTTTGTGAGTTTGGCATTACAAGAACAAGCATTTTGTCACCAGATTTTATAACATTTAAATCACTGCAAACGCATTCCTGATACTCGCAAATCTTAAATAAGGTTGTAAAAAAAGAACTTTTTGTAAAGCACCATCTGTTTTTGCATTTTCATTCATTTATAATGATACTTAACTAGACGTATATGAGCGTCAGAAAACATGTAAAGCTATAGATAGATTACTTCCACAAACTTTGAACTATCTTTCAAGTCTTGTTAATCTTGTATTTATAATATGAATGTCTTTTTTTAATTGTGTGTGAGATAAGGACTGTTCCATTAGTTTTCTGTTCACACGACGGCTGCCAAAGAATTCTAAGTAACTGTTTGTATATCTTCTTTCATTCACAGATAAAGCATTCTACAGCCTTGTGTTAGACTTGATACTCCCAAATATTCCATTATCTTTATACATACACAAGTAAACTATACTACATAACAACGAAATGGAACATACTTTTTTGCATCATATGAATTGTGCCAGTGCACTGTGCAGAGCCTGTGGCAAGAGAGCATTAACTTCCAAAAAAAAAGTTCAAATCATAAAGCACTAAACTGTTCTAATTACGTTAATGATCTGTTCTTTGTGTTTGGAATTAACGTATAGGATGATAAACCACAGAGCATTCGACTATATTTTGTAAGAAGTGTTACTTACGAATACAAAACTCAAAAAGGAGGCATAATGAGAAGTGTCTTGAAACAGCCAAGTTACTATCGGAATACAGTCATCAAATCTGGAAAGATTATGACCATAATTTAACTATAAGTGAATGTCAACTGTGCAATTATTTTGCAAAGACATCTTTTGGTGTTTTAAAAACAAAAAGCTGCTCTATCCCCTGTGAAGTTCTTTCTGACCCCTCCATGTCTAATCAGTCAGTTAGCTGTAGTCAGTCAGTTAGTTGTAGTCAGTCAGTTAGCTGTAGTCAGTCAGATAGTTGTAGTCAGGATAGCTCTGTACAGCAGGAGGTTGATGTGCCTGCTCACACTAGTGATGATATTGTTCAGCTGGAGGTTGATGAGTCATCTCACATTAAAGGCGATACCATTATTCATTTGGAGGTGGATAACACTACTCACCCTAGCATGCCAGTTTTTGTTGCCACATCTACACCTACCAAGTCAGTTATACATACGACAAGTATATCCACCTCGCCTGTCTTCAAAAGCGACATCACAGTACAACAGTTACTTCCTAAGCCACCTTCACAACCACTAACACAAGAGGAAGAAACCCTATTCACATCCATTGTTAGAAAAAAAAAACTAGAAACAGCAAAAAATAATCTCATAAAATGCAAAACCAGAGGACAGCCTATTGTACTACAAAAACTAATTAAACATAGAAGAGAAACACCAGTCACCAGAACGCCAACAAAACGTAAGCGATCTCAATTTCTCCACACTGTTAGGAAACATATTGCTAGAACATCAACTGACTCACTAGACCTGCAGCAGGCACATGAACTACAACGCTGTTCAGAAACGTCACGTCAGGAAATTTGCAGGAAAGCAGGCATTGAAAGTAGATTTAGAATATCCGAAGAATTAGCAATAGCCATGAAGTAGGTCTTACGTGGGCACAGGAGAGAAAACAGAGAATTTTGAAAGACGTGCCAGCGGTATTAAAAATGTAACTTCACAATTAAAATTGATAATGGAAATTCATTTGTTACAAATTTCTCCATCTGTGAATGTACAGATTCCTCCTATTAAAAAAAAGGAAGCGTGAATGATAATTGAGCGAAATTTTTGGGCTAGAGCAAATTATGGCAGTTGTTGCGTGAGAGTGACAGAATTAACAGAGTGTGGAAATCATTTAATAGGTGTATGTTTTATTTATTAAATTGAACATTTCGTTTTACTCATGACCATACTCATTTTTACATGACCATCGTGATGTATGATTGGGAGATAATTGTTAGCTCTCATGTTTTGGGGACAATTGGGTGTGTTATTTTAAGGTAATAAATGTGGACTTGCAATTTAATCTTTCAATAATTAATGTTTGACGCATGAAACAAAAACAAAACTATGATACCCATTTTCTGCAAGTTTTCTACTTTTGATTTCTGTAATTTGTTATGCATGTTGATTGTGATCGTTTTAGTGTAAATTTCATTAGAAACAAACCATAACAAAATATAAAAAAAACGTAAATTTTACACTATTTCAGACTATTATATCTTCTATTCTAATTGTGATAAAATGTTTTTTCTTGTTTTAAAATTTACTCTAACATTTCTAGTCTAACTTTATGCAAAATTAAAGCCGGTATTTATAATAATAAAGTAGCCTAAAAGCATTAACTAAGCCTTATCAAAAGTAAACACCGCCACATTTTTTTCCCGTTAGGAAGTTGACCACGTGACCTCTGACACGATAGCTATAAATAGCGCGGTCAGGAAAAACTAAAACGTCGCTCGCAAACAGCCGTGGTTAAAGTTTTGAAGTGGCAAGCGCAATTTTTGGGTATCATCGGACAATAAGCCCAAGTCAGTCGGTAGCTTCTGTGATGACAGAAAAGTAATAATCTATTGTCTAGCCCCTGAATCGTTTATACGTCACATTTATAAATGACAGTTCATATTATATTTATTTCTGTGGACAAGATTTACAAGGTTGCCAGTACGACAGAAAATGTGTAGATTTTCAAGTCAACCAGGTATGTTGATAGCCTATATAATACAAGAGAAGAACAATAGACAGTAACTAGTTAGGAGAACTAGGAAATAGTAGACCAATGTTAGCATAACGAGTAGGAAATAATAGACTTTTTGGCTAAAATCATCACCCCTGGAGGTTAGGCCAGTCTAACCAAGATACGCCAAGCAGAGCACAGAAGAAATAAGAAACAAGAGTCAGAAGAATTGAAATCAAAAGGTTTAAGAGACAAATGATTTCACATACAAATGAAGAATTTAGAAGGCAGATAAATCGTAACAGCAATAGTCGTTTTCCAGTCGTGAACGCCCTAACATCTTGAGACAGCTAGGAAATACTGAGGCAGTACGGAAGAATGAGAGAGCAAGACATTGAGAAAATAATTGATTTGAAACTGTGCTGTACATGGTTGACCAACCTCAAGGGAAGTTTGGTCATGTTATTTCACATCTTCCACGTTATATGTAAATAAACTTCATCGTATTTTATACTGCTGTCGGAGTCAAGTCACTCATCTATTGTTGATATCATTCGTCAACTGTCTACGTCAACTGTTGTTGTATTGTATCAAGTAAGAAATTACTTTTACACCATTAACAAAAACCTGCCTACTGTTAGGGCAATGATACGAACCACTATACATCATCAATAATCATCATCCTCATCAGCATGCACGGCCACAGTCCATAATTTGCTTCCGTAATATAATATCGTCTTTGTGTTACTTTTGACTGCACAATCCCCGTAGAACAAGTGTCATCAGCAAGCTCACAGCAAGTTTTGCCGCCTTGTGCTATCAGTTTAAGGTCTTTCAAAAAAAAATAAAAATTGACGTGATTATAAGATGGTCATGAGAGAAGCGTGAGGCAGACAGCCAAATTTATGAAGGTAATATAAGTGGTTATATAATGCGGATAGTGAAGTCTGAGACAGATCACCAACTGTGTGAGAGAAATAGATGTGGTTATATGAGAGTGATGAGAGAAGTCTGAGACAGATCACCAACTGTGTGAGAGAAATAGATGTGGTTATATGAGAGTGATGAGAGAAGTCTGAGACAGATCACCAACTGAATGAGAGAAATAGATGTGGTTATATGATAGTGATGAGAGAAGTCTGAGACAGATCACCAACTGAATGAGAGAAATAGATGTGGTTATATGAGAGTGATGAGACAAGTCTGAGACAGATCACCAACTGCGTGAGAGAAATAGATGTGATTAAATGAGAGTGATAAGAGAAGTCTGAGACAGATCACCAACTGAATGAGAGAAATAGATGTGGTTATATGAGAGTGATGAGAGAAGTCTGAGACAGATCACCAACTGAATGAGAGAAATAGATGTGGTTAGATGAGATCGATGAAAAAAGTCTGAAACAAACGGCCAACTTTATAAGAGAAATAGATGTGGGTATATAAGAGCAATGAGTGACGCATAAGAAAGACCGGCAACTGTATGAGGGGAAATAGAAGTGATTATAAAAGAGCGATACAAAGACTGAGACAGAGCGCCGCCTATATAAGTTATATGAGACAAGCCGGAAACTGACTGCCAACTGTGAGAGAGCAGTAGATGTGGTTATATGAGAGCGCACAAAGAAGAAGGCGATGAAAAATGAGCACAATGACCTCATTCAGGAAGCGTCAGTTAATTTAAGGTTAGCTGTCCTTAGATTTCTTGATATTCCTTTGTCTAACTGAATATATTTGTAGTTACCACTGATTCTTTGTTAATATGTTCTCCATAATCTACGCCCGTGTGATATTATCGGCTTTCTATTAACTTTTCGCCGTACACTTCACTTGGATGCATACGTCTTCAACAAGCTCGCAGCAACTCTTGCTGTCATGTGTCATTAGTTCAAAGTCTGTCCGTGGTATTGTCCATGTGGCCGTGGCTCGTATTATAGCACGTTTCACTAGCTTTGCCCAACTTCAAAATGCTATATCTCAGCGAATATATAACGCATATACGGTAAGTGAAATTTTGTGTGTGAATTTGAAATGGTATAGACCCTATGAATTAAATTTTTCATTAAAATGCGGCCATTGGTTTCAATTTTCGTTTCTTTGCGATATAATATAAATTCATACTTGCCAACACACATCACACGCACACATATTGAAATGTCTACAGTAAATTATACGACCTCATTTGCACATTTTTGGTTTATCAAGCAATTGGCATGATTTTTGAGTGAAATTGCGTGAAATCGCACTTCTTGAACATAAAACAGTTTATATCCGGTGCAACGCACACATTGTCAATCAGAGGTGTGTCAACAAAAATTATTGTGTGGTTAAGAAGGAAAAATGAGTCTGCGAGTACATTTTATGACATTACAGCAAATCACAAATAGGATTTTTAAGTATTTCTGCAATGAAGCTACTCGAGGAAAACTATATCATTCTATTTCAAACCCACAAAAGAGGACTATTCCCGCCTTGGGGATAAGCAAACGATCATTGCACCGCTGAATAGCGACATCTGAAATGTCTAATTCCAGTGTTTTACACACGAAAATTAGGCCAAGAGTGGTGGATAATTTTGACAGAGAATTGATCCGCAGAGAAATTTACAATATGTTTCACAATAATGAGGCAGTGACTTTAAGGAAATTGAAAATTTGGTTAAGAAAGAATAATGACATTGATATTTCAAAATCTACGCTATGGAGGACTATTAGGAGTTTGGGATTCACTTTTAGAAAATATGTTGGTGGTAGAAACCTTATTTGTGAGAAGCCTCATATAGTTGCAATGAGAAGCAAATATTTACGCGAGGTCAGAGAAATGAGAAGAGATTGTTATGATTTTGTGTATTTAGATGAAACTTGGATCAATGCGCACCACAGTAATGAACGAGAATGGCAATCATCTGATGGAACAACTAAGAGACTAGTACCAAGCAGCAAAGGACAGCGCCTAATAATTGCACATCCAGGAAGCAGCCATCATGGGCTTCTAAATAATACTGAACTCATATTTGTTTCAAAATCCACAGATAATAGGGATTACCATGCAGAGATGAATGGCAAGATATTTCAAGATTGGATTGTGAATCATGTACTTCCTTCCTTGGATAGACCGTGGTGTTTGATAATGGACAATGCCTCATATCACAACGTTGGGGCACCAGAAGATAAAGTTTCTAATTCACCAAGTATTAAAGATGTAATAAAGATTTGGCTGACCATAAACAACATTCCATTCAACGAAATGTCCATGAACCTGAATTACTTGGAATTGTAAAAAAGACACAGCATACAAAGATATTTCACATAGACAAGGCAATCCATGAACATGGTCACAGATGTTTAAGATTACCTCCTTACCATTCTCACTTAAACCCAAATAGAATTAGTATGGGCTAAAATTAAGGAACAGGTAGCAACAGAAAATAGAACGTTCAAATTAAAAGATGTTGAAATACTTATAAAAGCCGCCATTTCCAATATAGCCAGGGATTATTGGAAGAAAAGTGAGAACCATGTGTTACAAGAGGAAGAGGAATATTGGAAGAATGATGGTTTGTCCTTCATTCAGCCAAAATTGATTTTCAATTTCTCAGAGATATCTGATTATGATTCGGATGAAGTTTAATTTCTTTAAAGATGACCTTACCGTTATTTACAAGCACATTAGAGGAGCAACGTTCCATTATGATATTTATGAACCGCAAAGAGATGATACCCATTGAAATAATTAGATCAAGGAAGGTCCAGTTTGGTAGTGCATTAAATGTCAATGACAAACAATGTCACGAGTATTTCGCATGCAGATCATTTAAGAAATCATCTTCAACACGTATTCAATTGCAAACGTGATGGCCACATTATTGTAATAGTAGACACGCCTATGCCTAATCAATTCACAGAATCTGTGCATGAAGTGGTAAAATTTCTTTCTTCGATACACAATAATTAGTATGCCGACAAAGATCAAAGGATTTCATCCGTTTATGGGAACTGGACAAGATGCACAGATATAAAGTATATATTTGTTGGGTCTAACCCAATATAACATCGTATGCAAAAAATGGCATTAATACGTTAGACGGTTAATCAGATAATTAAATTTGAAGTTGGGCAAAGCTAGTGAAACGTGCTATAGAAGGTTCGGACCACTGCCCTTTCAGTAGATAGTATGTAGTGAGGTAAATGTGACCAACTTCCTTCTCTCAGACTGAAAAAAATATTTTTTCATACTCTCTGTTGATTCAAACGAATTCACCCGAGTAATAGTAGTGAAGATGTCAAAGGTTGAACTTTATTAACAAGGTTAGCAGTCTTTCATAACAACAGCTTCTTCAGCAACAAAAGTATTCAATATTCAAAACTGCAATTTCTTGTCTTCTTACTACTTGCTTTCTTCAGCTATCCCAATATCCTATAATTCTTCAGGTAGAAACTTCTTGTCTCTCTTCTATACTGACTGTTTATTTTATTTATGTTTTTCTTTTCATATGTCTCTTGGTATATCTCACTGAGAGAAAACTGGCCTTACCGCCAGGGCTGTCACTTTGCCAATATTTTCGTCTATTATTCTTCTCTACTCAGACCTGGTCTGCTGAGCTACACATGTTACTGATATATAAAAGTGTTCAACGTACTTGGGTTTGTTCTCAAACGAAATACACTTTCTTCTCTTTCACATCTATCATGTCCTCAGAATAAAATACTATCACAATAAAATACTGCCGTACACCAAATTTATGGTACATAATGTACTGAGCGTTTTCTATACACTCTATTTCTCACAGCATAATTCTTGCTAATCATCTAAGACTGAGTATGTTTTCTCACACATCTATTACGCTGAGCGCGTTTCTCAAGTCTAACTTTAACACTTGGGAGAAAAAACCCATTTTCCTTCCTACGCATAGCGCGTCTCAAACCCGACTGCCCGATTCCCCGTTCTAACATTATTCGTTTTCCCTGAACTGTGTTCACACATCTCAACTTTTCACGTGCGTGCATCCTTTTTTTATTTGTGAGCACAACTCACTAAAACCTGCAAGGGACATAATCTTACATTATCCCCCTTTGGATGTTTTTCCTCAATAGCATACCTTCTTCTTTAACGCTTACAACAAATTCGTCATATGCTAATTTTCTAACCCATAACTGATAACATTCTAAATCTACTTAACCTAAATTAAACATTTCTCCTACCAACCGAAATATGTAGAGTTTCCTCCCTTATGACAAAGCCTTACTTTACTCATCTTATCTCCCTGCAACAATGACAAATAATCTGTAACTAAACTTATTTATATTTGTTAAACCATTTTCCCACACTCCTTTCCTTTATCAAAACCAAACCACCGTTCCAAACCACCGTTCACAGTATCTTTATCCCTTGTAAACTTCACTCCACTTGTTTTTGGACCTGCCTCAATGACTTTTACTTTGAGGATTCTAGAATAAACTCTGCCATTTATACTGTTATTTATTTTCCCTCAGTATATGTCCTATCCCACTTTATCGTTTTCTTCTCATCTCTTGTTCACTGTCACCACAGTACTTCTTTATTCCTTCTCCACTTCAGCTTGTATTGAAAAACGTGTTCAAGGTTTTTGGGTTACTATTTGAAAAGAAGGATATTGTTACGGTGGGATATATTAGAGGATCATGCATGTATACGCGAATGATAGCAGGTGTTCATTCAGGACATTATGGTCAGTACACATAACAAAGCCGGTAGGTGAACAGGTCCACGGTAAAACATGGTTGATATTTAATACATAAAGTCACTTCACAATAGTATCCATCAACACATCAAAAGTACATAGCAATGAATAAGCGTAGTAGATTATCCCTCGTCCGTCAATAAGTTTCAAACGTTAGACATCTTTACGTGGCATATAATATAATAATGATACACTACTCTCATCTCCACTCAATCCTGGCCGTTGTACTAAAGGTTCGGGAAATCCACGAAAACCAAAGTAATGCGGCAGAAGAAATCAGGGCAAACCAAATATTAGTTGCCTCATATCTCAAAGTTACACTTGTAGTAAATTATAGTATGAACTTCTAGATAAGTTCGTGAACCATCTTACACATAACGTGGCGGCCTCATAAAAATCAATAATGCCACAATGGATATATTCATATCACGCTCCATTATCCCGGAGCTCGAAAAATTACATCCCTCTTGGACGCAAACACAAAGACGGAAGCCCAATTAATTTACACACTGAACCCCACGGCATGTGACCGAAACGTCACTAGTTGACCGTCGCTCAACACGGGTGAACGCATCGCTCACCACGGGTGGACGCTTCGTGCAAACCGTAGTTTGACTACTCTTCTCTTCTCTCTTCCATCCTTAGCCATCAACCGGCAAAGCAGTATGTGGCCAGTACGCCTAGTGGCGTCTTAGGGCAACAACAAATTGATCAATCTATCGCTGTTTCCACCACGCCTAGTGGCGTCTTTGTGGAACAAAAACAGACCAAACAATCTATCATTGTTTCCGTAATCAGATTGGTTGGCAAGCAGGTGATCAGCCCACTGTGCGAAGTTTTTACGGGATGGGGTAAATAGCCTCATGCCCATACCCTCCTTAGTCGCTTTTTACGACATGCGTGGTAGGGTGCAGTGTTACTATTCTTTGCTCCCCTTTCGGGCCCCGGTAACACACGGGTGTAGTTTGACTACAGGCGAACACAATTCCTCACATAAAAATGGAAATGTGCTAGCGTGTAGTAACATGTCACACTATTTTATCTGCATCTCAAATCTATCCTTAACATATCCATAACACTGAAATGAAATTGTGTATGATGATTCAAACTTAATCATGTTGGGTGAAACATTAAACTATAGTATATGACGTCGAATTATTGTAGCGGGAGGTTATTTAAAAAATATTTATTATGTAAGAGTATGCCAGTAAAGAGTTCTGACCTTACAAGTAATACCCCAGTCTTAGAAATAAGCACTGGTGTATTGTTATCATAAAAATAGTCAGACTGTGAAAACCCTGGCACAGTTGGTAAGAAGTAGTACCATGATTTAAGGTGTCTCCTCCCTGTGACTATCTTATGATTTCTTATATTCTAGGGGATAAGTAAAATGTACATTCACTGAACCCACAAAATGGAAGAAGTGAATAAATCCTCAGGTACAGTTAAAATAGTTTAATAATTACACTAATATTCTATTTCTACTAGTTGGAAAAGAGCATACACATATATATATATATAAAAGTATTCACACAATTACTATTATTGTCTGTTTAGACTTCAAGATCTTAAATAATAAAGTTACTGAAATCACTGTTATTAGTCCTTTGAATTTAAGGATAACTGTCATCAGTTGACTGAGTTTCTGTATGGTTAATTATTGTTTTCAACTATTGGCTGTTTCACATGTATAGGTGGTCAGTGTCAAACAGGACACTTATCTTTCCAACTTGATACTGCTGAAACTGAACTGTCCTTTGCTGATATCAGACTTGGTAGGCCCAACAGTAGGGATGCCAATGACCAGTTGAAGTTCACTCTTTGGGGTCCTGCACTTTTGTGGGATTGCCTCTGATGAACGACACAGGCTTCTGATACTGGACAGTCTGGTTTGAGTTATTTCATGGAACCCACAGACTTCAGATACTGGACTTAAAAATGTTTCTGGCGATCCGCTCACAATTCATGGGTAGTGGCGAAACTCTGCCTCCAGTCTGTCTCAAACCTCTTTCGTTGTGTATCCCTCCAGTTTTACCGATACGCTTTAAATACGTATAGCGCGGACGTATCGGAGGGTACCGACGTCACAGCTTAAACCTAAGCCTGAAAAATCTTTCCCGAACAGTGATTTCAGCCGATCTGCGCGTCGACTGAAATTTTGCCTTTCTCATTCTCAGCTTATCTACTATCTATATTGTTCCATCTTATCTAGTTTTATCCAGCCAATAAATCTCTATCTTCCTATCCCTGTAATTTCCCAAACTGTTATTTGTTGATTTTAATATTTAGAACAGAAGTGGGTTTACCAGCTGTTAGCGTAACTGTGGGCAGCCGAAATACGCATATATCTCCGTAAATGAGAACTTCCTACCGTTCCTTCTTATATGCAGTTATACACAATCCTTCCCTGAACTGAAATGTAAAATCCTTTTCATACTGATTCCCTTCTGCTTTTATTTATCCTTGGCGATTTCCTCTGTCTGATACACATTTCGCTGATACGCCGCCATTTTGAAAGCGGTCAATCGATCGTTGCCGGGTTTATAAATCTAACTGAACCCGTTTGCAATGACTTGAAACCATTTTGCGACATAGCTCCCCCATATTTTAAGCTGGATTATATCTAGCTTAACTATTGGGTACAAGACAATTGCAAATCGACCATTCCGAGGTTAGTTTTCCTTCCTTCTATCCTGCTCAAGCTCTGTGGGATGACGACTAAGAAAATCTGCGCCCACATTCTGTTTTCCAAGAATATACTCATCCTTTACTATCTCTCTCCTTCCTGTTCGGCTTTTCATCCAGGCTCTTACTGCTGGTGAAACGGGGTCGGTAGGTTTCCCATGAAGTTTACCGCCCTCTTTTCGTTGATAGTTGGATGTGGTTTTCCCTCGCAAATCCGTAGGTGTTTGATTTTCGCTACGTGATTTGTTCCTTTTTTCCATCGCATGGGGTTCAGACTGCCATTGACCCTGTGTGGGATGTTTCCTTTCCCCTCCAGTGCAAATCTCGGAGGACCCATGATTGCTGGTTTTCTTGTAGACTTTTGATGAAGACTCTTCCGTCGACTATCGAAATCTACATGGGTGCACTCTGGACAGGAATTTACATACCGATTAATGTCTTCCGTAATGCCCGGCCAGTAGTACTGGGTGGCTATTCTTTGTTTTGTGGCACCATTACCCAGGGGTTCACTCAAAGTTGATATGTGTCCCCAGCCCATAACCTTATTTCTATAGGTGGATGGCACAACAATTTGACCATGACTTTTCGTCCCTCTGCCAGCTTTCCTGTGCAAGAGTCCATGTTCCCTAAAGAAATGTCCTTTCCTGGGAGTGTTATGAGTTTTTGACAATTTTCCAAAACCAGGCTTCAGTGTGCTGTCTGCTTCTTGAGCCCGTTTCATTTCAGTCGAATGAAATTTTAAGTTGGTGTCCCTCTCTATGTTCCTGGAGTCAGACCTGGTCTGGGTTCATGCCATAACCATAGGTTTTACAGGGTCTCCCAAGAAAACATATTTACGCCCCAACATTAGGGGGTAAAAGGGATCATCTATCACAGCTGCATTTATCTCCCCTTCCACATAGCGACAACTGACATGAATCTTTGCTATGGGTAAAGTAAGGGGTGATGTTCCTTTTAGTGGCCCTTGAATATCTACTGTTTCTGTGGTGATTTGTTCAGGGCTCACCAGAGATGCACACACGACTGCGTCATAGGACAAACCTGTGTCATACATTCCTGTGACTGGTTTGCCATTCACAGTCACTATCTCCTGTGTAGGTGGGTGATGGAGGCTATTCTGACTCACAGTCAGTTCCTTCCTATCAGAAGTCCTCACCTGTAGACATGCAGCATGATGAAGGGGTTTTTTCCTCCCACATTCATCAGTGTTGTGGTTACTCATCTTACAAAATTTGCACCACTTATCTCCCTGTCTGTAGGGTTTATTTTCCTGAGTCTGAGGGTTCTTGTCCTTATTATCAAATCTTTGCTTGTTTCTGTATGGTTGATCCATCTGGTCAAACTGGGTATTCTGCGGTGGTGGCTTATATCCTTCTACCTGCTTTCTTTTTGTTCCTACCAATTCAGCTTGAGCTGCTTGGTATCTCTCTGCACATCTCACAGTGTCTTCCAGCCTCTCTGCTCCTTGTTCCATCAGGAATTTCCTCATTTCTGGAGGCATGGAATCTTTCACTTGCTCTAACATAACCATCTCTTTCAGATCCTCATAGGTTTTCTGATACTTACCTAAACTACTCCATTTCACCAAATATGTTTCTAGCCTAGCTGAGAACTGGTTATATGTTTCTCCAGGTAGAGGTTTAGAAGTTCTAAATTTCTTCCTATATGCCTCAGAGTTCTTTTCATACCGGATCAGTAAGGCTTGCTTTAGTATTTCATAATTTTCCTGATCTTCTTTGGGGAGTTTCATAAGCACATCATATGCAATACCTCTCAATCCCTGGGATAACTTTAGACTCCATTTTTCCTTTTCCAGTCCATATGTAGAGGCTAGCCTTTCATACCTATCCAGGTATGACTCAATTGCGTCCTCCTTTTCAACAAATGGATCTAGGTGGAAGTTCATGGCCCCATTTGCTGTGTTCTGAACAGAGCTATTCGCAGAATGAGGTGAGCTATTACCATGGGTGATAGTCCCAGCCTGAAGTTCAAGATCAAGCTGTCTCATTTTCAGCTCATGGTCTCTCTCTGCTTGTAACCTCCTTTCTTCTCTCTCAGCCTCTGCTTGTAGCCTCCTTTCTTCTCTCTCAGCTTCTAATTTCTTGGCTTCTCTTTCTGCATCCAATTTCTTGGCTTCTCTTTCTGCTTCCAATTTCTTGGCTTCTCTTTCTGCTTCCAATTTCTTGGCTTCTCTTTCTGCTTCTAATTGCTTTGCTTCTCTCTCGGTGTACTTTTCACATTCCGTCGTGACATACCGGATCAGAGCGTCACCATCCATGCCAAGCTCTTTTCCCACCTGCAGTGTAGCAGACCTAAATTTGACCAAGTCAGCCATGATGTATCTGTAGTCTAGTAGGGCAAGCGATCTTACTCACTAATTTACTACAATATAATTAACTTATTTAAAATTAAAGTTAATTAAACTGACTTCACCATATATGAAACAGCTTTCTTTATCTGTACTCAATGGTACTCCTATAAAAACATTTTTATATATTCTTCCTACTATGTTTACTCCTTCCAAAAAATTTTTACAAAACAAAATTTTCTACAAAGCAGAAATAGAAAGTTGGCTCAGGAATATCAAAGATATATCCCGGACGAGCCCCCACTGTAGCGGAAGGTTATTAAAAAAATATTTATTATGTAAGAGTATGCCAGTAAAGAGTTCTGACCTTACAAGTAATACCCCAGTTTTAGAAATAAGCACTGGTATTGTTATCATAAAAATAGTCAGACTGTGAAAACCCTGGCACAGTTGGTAAGAAGTAGTACCAGGATTTAAGGTGTCTCCTCCCTGTGACTATCTTATGATTTCTTATATTCTAGGGGATAAGTAAAATGTACATTCACTGAACCCACAAAATGGAAGAAGTGAATAAATCCTCAGGTACAGTTAAAATAGTTTAATAATTACACTAATATTCTATTTCTACTAGTTGGAAAAGAGCATACACACATATATATATAAAAGTATTCACACAATTACTATTATTGTCTGTTTAGACTTCAAGATCTTAAATAATAAAGTTACTGAAATCACTGTTATTAGTCCTTTGAATTTAAGGATAACTGTCATCAGTTGACTGAGTTTCTGTATGGTTAATTATTGTTTTCAACTATTGGCTGTTTCACATGTATAGGTGGTCAGTGTCAAACAGGACACTCATCTTTCCAACTTGATACTGCTGAAACTGAACTGTCCTTTGCTGATATCAGACTTGGTAGGCCCAACAGTAGGGATGCCAATGACCAGTTGAAGTTCACTCTTTGGGGTCCTGCACTTTTGTGGGATTGCCTCTGATGAACGACACAGGCTTCTGATACTGGACAGTCTGGTTTGAGTTATTTCATGGAACCCTCAGACTTCAGATACTGGACTTAAAAATGTTTCTGGCGATCCGCTCACAATTCATGGGTAGTGGCGAAACTCTGCCTCCAGTCTGTCTCAAACCTCTTTCGTTGTGTATCCCTCCAGTTTTACCGATACGCTTTAAATACGTATAGCGCGGGCGTATCGGAGGGTACCGACGTCACAGCTTAAACCTAAGCCTGAAAAATCTTTCCCGAACAGTGACTTCAGCCGATCTGCGCGTCGACTGAAATTTTGCCTTTCTCATTCTCAGCTTATCTACTATCTATATTGTTCCATCTTATCTAGTTTTATCCAGCCGATAAATCTCTATCTTCCTATCCCTGTAATTTCCCAAACTGTTATTTGTTGATTTTAATATTTAGAACAGAAGTGGGTTTACCAGCTGTTAGCGTAACTGTGGGCAGCCGAAATACGCATATATCTCCGTAAATGAGAACTTCCTACCGTTCCTTCTTATATGCA
The DNA here is from genome assembly GCA_024509875.1 of Oreohelix idahoensis. Lineage (NCBI taxonomy): Eukaryota > Metazoa > Mollusca > Gastropoda > Stylommatophora > Oreohelicidae > Oreohelix > Oreohelix idahoensis. The sequence goes on from JAMPIV010018641.1 coordinate 26,389, forward strand.
GTTACACAATCCTTCCCTGAACTGAAATGTAAAATCCTTTTCATACTGATTCCCTTCTGCTTTTATTTATCCTTGGCGATTTCCTCTGTCTGATACACATTTCGCTGATACGCCGCCATTTTGAAAGCGGTCAATCGATCGTTGCCGGGTTTATAAATCTAACTGAACCCGTTTGCAATGACTTGAAACCATTTTGCGACAATTATGACCTCAGGTCAATTCGGCTGTCACAAAATTAACCCTGATACAACGTTAAAATATCTCCAATGATACAACGTAGGGATAAAAACTAATGCGTAAGCTGCTAGAATACATGATCGCCCACGCCGCGGGTCATCACCCGCCATGGAAATTAAATTGTTAGACTTGAAGACAAAACGGAACGGGATGAGAACGGAGATCAAAAGGAAAAATCTGACTGAACGCGTGCTTGAAACTAGCGAGGCTAAAAGGACGCAAAGTGGTGGGGAAAGGAGGAAAAAGTCACGTTCCCCAAGTTGACATAAAGTAAAGAAATCGACAAAAGGGACTGTTGCGTGCATATTTTGACGCACATATTACAAAAATCGATATGGCTATTTAATATGGAAAAAAATATAGACATTCATTCATTTGTGTATGAAAATGCTGTCTATGGTAAAAGCGAGAGAATCCATGTTTGATTCACACTTTTGATTATAGGAGTAATCGTTCTTGATATTGATCCGGCGCATGGATTGCTCTTACGTTTGTACTTATTTTTTAGGGCCAGAAAATATATTAATTTGCTTATTGTGTTTATGGCCTGAATTCATATGTATTACATATTATTAGTACAAGTAGAATCAGTCCAATATTGTATATTTTGGATGGGTAGGAGGGACTAGATTCTTGTTATTCCGGTCTAGCGGAAGTATGAGTTGTCTTGACAAGTCGTGATGAGTTCCGATGTACCGTGATAATGGCGGGTACGCACTTTTCAAAGGGCTGGTAGATTCTTAAGGAAATATGATTCATGAAGTGGTTTTCTTCTAAAGGAGATGGTATCTCTACTATAGTTTATGTTAGAGACTCTCCTAAGGTACGGTACAATGTATAATTCGGACTCCATGTATTGCCAGACCCTATATTGATGATCTCATGTCGATTCGACCTAGATGGAACATTGTGCTTCGTATCGCTAGGGTCGTGTTTTGTATCGACGAAGATGACAGACTTTCCTGCAGCGGTTATGGCTACGTGAATTAACCTGATCACCGTAGAGCTGTATGGAAACATTTATGAAATCATTTATATACCCATTATAAATTAACTCTGGCTCATATTCTCCTTCCTATGAATGAGTGAACGACAACTCAGGGAGGCAGCCATGTTAGATTTCGGTCATCATATGTTTTGATCACTGCCAAGAGAACAGATTATTTATCCTATTATCGGACAGTGACAGGGAGATCTCAATCTTGCTAGAAACCCCCTCTTTCGTGGTTTCATAATATATGCTACAAACAATGGACGTCAAGTAACTTTAGTTATTTATCGATCTGCCTTCACTGACGCGTTTAGTCAGATAGGGGGATGCGGCCTTAATATATCATGACATTGAACTTTTGATGTACTGCCCATTATTTCTGAATGTGTCATGACTTCAGATCTGCTATGTATACCTACAAATTGATATGTCAACATACCATGATGTACTCATATGTCCCAGTGTGTACGTCTGAATAAATTGAGTAAACAAAGATTCCAGCAGTCTGCATTGGTGCCTTGTAGACACAAGTGTATGAGTGGTTATATTGGTCAGCACACGAACAGTACACCATTCGCGGTAATCACACTCTACACTTCTACTTCATACATACACCATCCTGCGTCGGTTGGAGTGACCAAGTTTAGGGCCTGCTTCCCCTGGAGCCTTTGCCTTCCCTAACTCAGGACTAGGGTGAGTTACCCATTTACAGCTGGGTAGACTGGGGGCATGCCTGATCTCAACAACACACCACTCTTCCTTACAGAGCACACCGACTGACACTTTACAGAGTGGAAAGAAGAAGAGAAACTTTACAGGGACCTTGGATATTATACGCCACAGTCATTTTTTTTGGACGCTTTTGCGATAACTTAGTCCGTTTATTTGAATTCAGTGATGAACGCATTCCAGAAGATTCTAGAAAATATTTGAAAAGTAACTTTTCTTAATAATAATGTTAGGAATATAAAACCTAGCTGGCCGGATGGCCCATCTTGAGCAGTGAAATAATATGCTTTCATTTATACAGACGGACAGATAATAAGAAAGATATTGACAAAAGACTGTGTTGTTCATATCAACGATCGTCTGCATTGAAATAAAACATGTCACTAATTTTCAAAAAATTGTGGCCTTGAAGACGCAAGTGCTAAAATCTAGTTGGAATGAAGAGACGGGGTGGGATGGTGAATTGTGGCTAAAAATAACTTTAAAGGGCAAAATTGTGTAGGGGAAGGCAGAGTTGGTTCAAAAAACAAGTGTGTTTTTTTGTGAAACGCAAGTAGAGACGGACGGACCAACAGACAATAAGGCATACTTGACTGAGGTATGACTGAAATGACTTTTTGGTAGGATATTTGAATTTGAAAAAATAAAAGGCAGTGATTGGCCATAGATGAATATATTATCGGCGCTCAGACGCGCATTTTGTGCCAGTCATTATAAGTTGTCCTAGTAGACACAGTGAATTATTAAGTGGTGTAATTCCCAGAAGCTATTGAAATATTTAGAGGGACGCCATCCTAAAGCCAGCAGCTCAGCTGAGTTTTGCTAGCATTTAACTGTGTACTATATTCATAATTCTGGTAAGACTGAAATTATTTCTTTGTACATTTTAATATTTGTTTAAGGTTTCGAGTGATTTGATACTGCAATAGCATAATCTGTCCCTTACAACAAGTAAGGATTCGCTCTAGACCCCTCGCCCCAGTTCAGGGTCTAGAGACAAATAAAATACATAAACTCCAGCAAGGATTATGAAGGACAGATCAAGTGTTGAGATCAGTGGAACATATCACCTATCCTATTCTATGGCAGGAAGCTAATGAACATATTTCAGAATAGGTAGTCTGGGAGAACTTATCCTATGTGAAACCAACTTGGTAAGATGTGTTGTTTGGTCAGAAAGATCTGACCCGTCTATGTGGTGTTGTTGTTGTGTAGTGTTGTGTCCAGAAATGGTTAGAGGATGGAATTCTGACACATGACTAATACTTTGATTGCAGAGCTGTGAGTTTCAGTTGGCACCAATGCGGTGTCAAATGAGTTGTTGAAAATTACAAGAGTGGACCCGTGCAGTAACATTTTGTCAGAGCAGCCTATTATAGCCCCCAAGCACGGAGAGGTGGGGCCACCAGACTTCTGATATTGCCCCCAAGCACGGAGAGGTGGGGCCATCAAACTTCTGATATTGCCCCCAAGCACGGAGAGGTGGGGCCACTAGATCTCAGCACCAGAGCTACACATTCAAGCTACGTGAGCGCCTGGTCTGCTGAGAATTCACCAACTCAACTTATTTGCTAACACACCCATAAAAATTCCATCCAATAACTGGACAATGTGTAGTCACCATAGACAGGGAGTGATGAGGCCACCCCAACAGCACATCCATTAAATGTTCTCCCAAAATAGATTACAACTATAAACAGTAGTAATATTAACTAGTCTAGTAACATACATATGTACACACCTTGCATTTATTATGTAATATTCATGCATTTCTTTCATAATTGCAAAACCTTTCATATATTCTGGCCAAAATAAAACCTTGGTTCAGAACAAATAAATTTAAAGAAAATTACTATCAAAAATTTTACACACTTGAGTTAGTTCAGTGTATTATAACATTTATTAATATTATTAGACTTATTAAATATCTGTGTGTGTGTATGTAAACTACCACAACACATTACATATCATTACCCTAGACATTTAACGTAGCCACATTCATTAGAAAAAAAAAAGATAGGTGTGAGGTCGTAGTGGTAGCAAGAAGGGCCTTCTGACAATTCACAGCTACATTTTATCTCAGGAGCCTTCACAGCTGACCTCATGCATCACACTTAGTAATATCACCATCATACAATACCATCAAATCCACTACATATATTGGGGGCTCGTCCGGGATAATTAGCCCATTAAGTATATTAGGATCTCCTGGGGGGAGAATTAGATTAGGGGAACACATTATAAAAATTAAAAGTGTCCCTTAAAATTAAAAGTGTCCCTGAAAATAAAAGTTGGTGAATCTTCACAGCCAGTGGTAGTTAATTAATTAATTAGAATTATTTTAGACTAGAGTAATTAGAAGTACTTTAGTGGTTGGAAATTTTAGTTTGTTCATTGCTAAATTGTTTAAAAAGTATGGCGGAGCTGGCCAAATTCAGATCAGCTGCTGTGCTGACGGCAAAGGAGATGGGAATGGATGGTCAGATTTTAATTCAATATGTAACGGCTGAATGTGATAAGTATATTGAACGGGAAGAAAGAAGATTAGAAAAAGAGGCTGAAAGAAAATTAGAGTCTGAAAGGTTGGCTGAAGAGAAGAGGTTACAAATTGAGGCTGAGGCTAAGAGGTTACAAATTGAGGCTGACAAAGAGGCTAAAGCATGGGAGACAGAAGAAAAACGACAGCAAAGGGAGGCAGAAGATAAAAAGGCCGAAAGGGAGGCAGAAGATAGAAGGTTGCAAAGGGAGCACGAATTACGACTAAGGGAGCTGGAGCTACAAGGCCAGACTCCTGAAAATGGTGCCAGCCCTTTTGCCTCAGATGCTACGCCCAGTCTGGGAGCCTCAACATCAGCTATGGGGTTTCATTTAGACCATTTTGTTGAAAAAGACGATGACATAGAGGGGTACCTAGGACGTTTTGAGTTATTAGCTACTACATATGGGTTAGAGAGAGAGAGGTGGAGTTTAAAGCTATCACAGGGACTGAGAGGTACTTCTTACGAAGTCTTCGCAAAAATGAACAGAGAAGACCAGGAGAATTATGACATGTTAAAGCAGGCTTTGTTATTGAGGTACGAAAAAAATGGGGAATTTTATCGTAAGAAATTTAGAAATGCCAAACTGTTGTCTGGGGAGACATACCACCAATTCTCTGCCAGACTGGAAACCTATTTGGAGAAATGGACTGCTCTGGGGAAGACCCAAGATCTTAAAGAAATGATCATGATTGAGCAATTGAGAGAGTCCATGGCTCCAGACATGAGAAAATTTCTCATGGAACAAGGTGCAGAGAAGTTGGGGGAGGTTTTAAATGTCGCTGAAAGGTATCAGGCAGCCCAGGCAGAGGTAAGTGGTGCTAAAAAGAAGCACATAGACAATTTTAAAGCTCCACAGCAATTTAATAAATTTGATAATAGAGAGCAGGGAAATAAAGGTAGGACAAACTTTGAACGGCCAAGAAATGACTACCGAGACAGAAACTCACAGTTCAATGACCAAAAATCCAATGAAAGAAAACCGTTTAACCAAGGAAAAAGATGGTGTAAATGGTGCAAGAAAGATAACCATAACACCGAATTTTGTAGAAGGAAACCTTCAAACATTGCTGCAATGAAGTCGGGGACTCAAAGATTAAAGGTTAATCCTAAGGGACAGCAGGAACCTTATCACCCCCCAGTTTGTGAGGATGTTATTTGTAATGGGGTCACCATAAGGTGCCTTTATGATACAGGTTTGGATTATGATTCAGTTGTGAAGTCTAGCCTAGTGGACCCAAGTCAGTATACCACAGAAACAGTGGAAATACAAGGGGCAACTAAGGACATACCACTCATGACACTTCCCATCGCAAGGATAACGGTGAAAACTCGCTATGTGGAAGGAGAAATCAGAGCAGCAGTGATAGATGAACCAATCTACCCTCTGATATTGGGGTGTAGATACGTCTTCTTGGGGAATCCCGAGAGACCTGTGATCATGGCGACAGTGCAGACCAGGTCACAGAAGAAGGAGGAAGAAGGTGAACCTATAAATGCTCATCCAGAGGAGATGAGGAAGGCGCAGGCTGAGGATAGGACACTCAAGCCATGTTTTAAAAAATTGCCCAAATGCCACACACCTCCGAGCAAGGGGGAATATTTTATGAAGAACAGATTGCTATATAGGAAGACAGGAACTAGATCCACTGGTCACGGACAGTTGGTTCTTCCCAAGATATATAGGGAAAATTTAATAAGGAGCTTACATGTTGGAAAAGATGGGGACCATGAAAAAGTCGGTACCATCTGCCAAAAAGTTGCTCGCAAATACTATTGGCCCGACGTAAATGTCGATATTGAAAACTTTGTAGAAGCATGTGGCATATTTCATGAGGGAACACCCACAAAGGGAAAATATGTGCAGGACCTAGAAACGCCACGGGGCAAAATTAGGCCTGGAAGGAAAACTAATGATACTCAAGGAGACAAAGTGCAATGGGAGCCCCCTTTTCACACCCAGTCTTCACTTGAATGGATTAACATGGCCACTATGCGAAGAGTACAAAGAAGAAATTTTACCCAGGATAAGATGACAATCCCTCGGTCAGACTTATATAAACTGGAAGAACAGAAAAGAGAGCGAAGATCTCTCATAAGCAATCTAAAGTGGGGAGATAAACCCAAGAAAAAAATTGGTAGTGGTCGATTTGTGAGTGATGATTCTAGGAAGAAAAGTCCTCACTATAGTGCTTCTAATGGACGGGACCAGACGGGTTCCATGAAAAATACGTATGATAAATTAAAGGTCCAGATGTAGACTATTAAGGACCTGGACAGATGAGAAGGCGGAAGAGACTGTTACCTCATCTTATCAATACGTGAACGAACTGACCACTCGTTTGAAAGCTGGATGGAAACTGGCAAATGATAATTTGAAACAAGCCAGGAAGAAACATGCAGCATATTTTAATAGGAAGGCAAAGGACAGAGAACTGGCAGTGGGAGAGAAGGTGCTGCTTCTACTACCCGGTAGCCAGAATAAATTACAAATTGGATGGCAAGGTCCATATACGGTTCTAGAGAAGGTGTCTAGAACAAACTATAAAATTGACAAAAAGGGGAAGGAGAAAGTTTATCATGTAAACCTGTTAAAGAAGTATCTGGACAGACCACTCCAGGAAAGCACCCCCTTACTGACCTTAGCTATCGCAACTCAAATGCAAAAGGAACCACTCACCTCACATGAATACCCATTACATCCTTGTGAAACAGCAGCACAGGTAAAAGTCAGTAAGCACCTGACTAAAAACCAGAGGGAGAGAGTTCAACAGGTTCTGGAGGAACATACAGATGTATTAACAGATAAACCAGGCCATACAAATTTGCTACAGTATGACATGAAACTGGTAGACTCAAACCCAATCTGTATGAGAGCCTATTCTATTCCGTTCGCGAAGGAGAAGGCATTGAAGGAAGAAATAGATTATTTGTTGAAGGAGGGGATTATTTCACACAGTGAATCATCTTTTAGCTCTAGTGTCGTATTGTTGAGAAAACCGTCTGGGGAACACAGACTGTGCATAGATTACAGGAAACTGAATGCTGTCACAGAAGGACAAGTGGATCCATTACCAGACACAAAACAGTTATTTGCCAGACTGAACAAGGCAAAATACTTTTCAAAGGTGGATCTTAGTAAAGGCTATTACCAGATCCCAGTGAAGCCTGAAGTGAGACCTTATTTGGCTTTTAGCACTTCGGATGGACATTATGAATTCAACATGCTACCATTCGGACTGAAAAATGCTCCGAGTGTATTTTCAAGGATGATGCGCAAATTGTTGGATCCCCTGAATAACCCATGTATCACGAATTTCATGGATGATATTCTCGTCGCCACAGAGACATTTGAAGAACACATTGAAGCTCTAGAAATGTTATTTAATAGGCTTAGGGAGGCGAACTTGACTGCTAGGCCAACAAAATGTTGCATTGGATGCAAAGAGTTGGAATTCTTGGGACACACTGTATATCAGGGTAGCATGACCCCTGATCCCAAGAACTTGGAAAAACTGCAGAGAGCACCTAGACCACAAACAAAAAAGGATGTGCGATCATTCGTGTCGTTATGCGGATTTTATCAAAAATATATCAAAGATTTTAACTCTATTTGTGCTCCTCTGACTGATCTGACTCGCAAGGGACTTCCAGATAAAATTAATTGGACTGCGCAAAGTGAATTAGCGTTCCAAGACTTAAAGGAAAAACTCACTAGCAAGCCTATTCTCAAACTACCTGATTTGACACAGGACTTTGTCTTAAGAACCGATGCAAGTAATGTAGGACTCGGAGCGGCTTTGTTGCAAAGATCATCTTCACCTGATGGGGAACTGAAACCAGTCGCTTATGCAAGCCGCAAATTGAATAAGGCGGAACAAGGATACTCCACAAGCGAAAAAGAATGTTTAGCGTTAATCTGGGCAATAAAGAAGTTTCAAATCTATCTGTATGGTAGGACTTTTGTGGTCGAGACGGACCATCAGCCTCTCGTATTCTTATCTCAGGCTAAGCATGAAAACGCAAGATTGCTGAGGTGGTCTTTATTGCTTCAACCTTATCAGTTTAGTATCCAATATATCCCAGGCAAATTGAATGTCGGTGCAGATTTCCTCAGTCGGCACCCCTGTGATCAAAATTAGAGTAATGGCAGGCGTAAGGAGAGATTTTATCTATGTGTATCACTGGTTTTAGAACTTGCCGTAGGCATGTTTTCAAGTGGGGAGATGTGTCACAAAATTAACCGTGATACAACGTTAAAATATCTCCAATGATACAACGTAGGGATAAAAACTAATGCGTAAGCTGCTAGAATACATGATCGCCCACGCCGCGGGTCATCACCCGCCATGGAAATTAAATTGTTAGACTTGAAGGCAAAACGGAACGGGATGAGAACGGAGATCAAAAGGAAAAATCTGACTGAACGCGTGCTTGAAACTAGCGAGGCAAAAAGGACGCAAAGTGGTGGGGAAAGGAGGAAAAAATCACGTTTCCCAAGTTGACATAAAGTAAAGAAATCGACAAAAGGGACCTTGGATATTATACGCCACAGTCATTTTTTTGGACGCTTTTGCGATAACTTAGTCCGTTTATTTGAATGCAGTGATGAACGCATTCCAGAAGATTCTAGAAAATATTTGAAAAGTAACTTTTCTTAATAATAATGTTAGGAATATAAAACCTAGCTGGCCGGATGGCCCATCTTGAGCAGTGAAATAATATGCTTTCATTTATACAGACGGACAGATAATAAGAAAGATATTGACAAAAGACTGTGTTGTTCATATCAACGATCGTCTGCATTGAAATAAAACATGTCACTAATTTTCAAAAAATTGTGGCCTTGAAGACGCAAGTGCTAAAATCTAGTTGGAATGAAGAGACGGGGTGGGATGGTGAATTGTGGCTAAAAATAACTTTAAAGGCAAAATTGTGTAGGGGAAGGCAGAGTTGGTTCAAAAAACAAGTGTGTTTTTTTGTGAAACGCAAGTAGAGACGGACGGACCAACAGACAATAAGGCATACTTGACTGAGGTATGACTGAAATGACTTTTTGGTAGGATATTTGAATTTGAAAAAAGAAAAGGCAGTGATTGGCCATAGATGAATATATTATCGGCGCTCAGACGCGCATTTTGTGCCATTCATTATAAGTTGTCCTAGTAGACACAGTGAATTATTAAGTGGTGTAATTCCCAGAAGCTATTGAAATATTTAGAGGGACGCCATCCTAAAGCCAGCAGCTCAGCTGAGTTTTGCTAGCATTTAACTGTGTACTATATTCATAATTCTGGTAAGACTGAAATTATTTCTTTGTACATTTTAATATTTGTTTAAGGTTTCGAGTGATTTGATACTGCAATAGCATAATCTGTCCCTTACAACAAGTAAGGATTCGCTCTAGACCCCCCGCCCCAGTTCAGGGTCTAGAGACAAATAAAATACATAAACTCCAGCAAGGATTATGAAGGACAGATCAAGTGTTGAGATCAGTGGAACATATCACCTATCCTATTCTATGGCAGGAAGCTAATGAACATATTTCAGAATAGGTAGTCTGGGAGAACTTATCCTATGTGAAACCAACTTGGTAAGATGTGTTGTTTGGTCAGAAAGATCTGACCCGTCTATGTGGTGTTGTTGTTGTGTAGTGTTGTGTCCAGAAATGGTTAGAGGATGGAATTCTGACACATGACTAATACTTTGATTGCAGAGCTGTGAGTTTCAGTTGGCACCAATGCGGTGTCAAATGAGTTGTTGAAAATTACAAGAGTGGACCCGTGCAGTAACATTTTGTCAGAGCAGCCTATTATAGCCCCCAAGCACGGAGAGGTGGGGCCACCAGACTTCTGATATTGCCCCCAAGCACGGAGAGGTGGGGCCATCAAACTTCTGATATTGCCCCCAAGCACGGAGAGGTGGGGCCACTAGATCTCAGCACCAGAGCTACACATTCAAGCTACGTGAGCGCCTGGTCTGCTGAGAATTCACCAACTCAAGTTATTTGCTAACACACCCATAAAAATTCCATCCAATAACTGGACAATGTGTAGTCACCATAGACAGGGAGTGATGAGGCCACCCCAACAGCACATCCATTAAATGTTCTCCCAAAATAGATTACAACTATAAACAGTAGTAATATTAACTAGTCTAGTAACATACATATGTACACACCTTGCATTTATTATGTAATATTCATGCATTTCTTTCATAATTGCAAAACCTTTCATATGTTCTGGCCAAAATAAAACCTTGGTTCAGAACAAATAAATTTAAAGAAAATTACTATCAAAAATTTTACACACTTGAGTTAGTTCAGTGTATTATAACATTTATTAATATTATTAGACTTATTAAATATCTGTCTGTGTGTATGTAAACTACCTCAACACATTACATATCATTACCCTAGACATTTAACGTAGCCACATTCATTAGAAAAAAAAAAAAAAAGATAGGTGTGAGGTCGTAGTGGTAGCAAGAAGGGCCTTCTGACAATTCACAGCTACATTTTATCTCAGGAGCCTTCACAGCTGACCTCATGCATCACACTTAGTAATATCACCATCATACAATACCATCAAATCCACTACATCGGCCAAAATGGAGATGGAATATTGCAGTAGTTTCGTGACGTAATTTCATTCTTGTCTGGTTCTTTCCATGAGGTCCACACTCTTGCCGTACTATATCATTCCTCCTATTCTGCGCAGACGCCTAGTTATAAAAGCCTGAAACGTCTTGATTGTCGTTGTTGTTGTTCTCCAAATTTCAGAGCCATACAATAAGACTGGCTTGACATTTGAATTGAAGATTCGTATTTTTGTACTGCATTTCATTTCTTTTGATTTTCATACATTTCCCAATGAAAACTCCTCTCACGTTTTATTAGTTCTAGTAGTAGCACCCTTCAGCCATAACTGACTTTAGGAATGCGCCCCTGGGGTGATAATCTTCCGCTTGTGTGTGTGTGTGTGTGCTTGGTGTTCCTCTCGGCATGTTCTTTTCTCTTCTGCTTACTAAGAGAGCTTTTCGCCCAATCGGACGTGGTTTCGTAGGGAGAATCGCCACTTGGCGCGAAAGGCAACCCCCCCCCCCCCCCCCAATCCCGTTGCTGGATTTATGTCCAGAGCCTTCATGTCTCTCTTGTACATATCTTCGAACCTCAGCTGCGGTACCCCAACTGTTCTTTTTCCATCTGCTAGTTGTCCACAGAAAAAATATCTTTGTGGATGCGACCATCTTCCATCCGACGGACATCGTCAAGCCTTTTATTACTTTATCTTATTTTCACAATACGTTCCTTCAGTTTTATCTAATAACTGGCAAGATGTGAGTCTAGATCTTGTAAGAAGGCTTCTCCATGTGCCAGCTGACTATTATTCGCCGCACTAGTGTAAACGCCCATCATAAGACGGGAATTAAATTCAAATGCGCCAGTACCTAACTGCAATTTTAATTATTCAGATACTTTTGGAAAAACAATGTTAGTTGTGAACATTTAATTGGCGACTGCGACATCTTTGCTGACGTTTACTATTCAAGCGCATACAACGCTCTTGGGGTGTTTCGTTGTCCAGTTTCTTTACTTACACTCAAATTGTTGGAAGAAACACATGTGGACATTTTACAAAAAATATTTGTGTTAAATCCGGTGTTAAAGTCTGAACATGCACGCCGTTCAGTTAGATTTTATTGGCGCATGAACACCAACACTTGCACAACTGTTCATGCACACCGTCATTTGCACATTCTTCTTTAGTAAGTGTTACTATTTTCGGGAGAATACAAATAAGGGAAACAATACAATTAATGTCTAACTTTCAACCAAAGTTGCATCCCTTAGCGTTACGTACTGACAGAAAAAGCTGGGATTTTATATATAGGACTAGTGTAAAAGCCCGTCATAAGACGGGAATTAAATTTAATAGCACCAATACCTAACTGCAATTTTAATTATTCAGATACTATTGGAAAAACAATGTTAGTTGTGAACATTCGAATTTCCATCAAAAGAGCACCTTGATGTTCTGTTGTTTTAATTTGTACTTTTACATTGTTAGGATTTCTCGATCGAGGCAGTGCGACGTCCATGAGAGAAAACTGGCTCGTTCAAAAAGATTCCAACATGATCTAATGTTTGCTCCTGAGATTTGTTGATGGTTATCGCAAATGATGGAATGATTGGAAATTGGCGACGTTTCAGGATGAATGGCAAATTCACATCGCTAGGAGCCATGTCGATTCGCGGAATTTTGATAATATCTGCTTTATGTGATTCTGACAAAACTTCCGCAGTTAGGAAATTGCAATGACATTTTCGAATGATCAATCGCGTTCCATTGCACAATCCTTTTTTCGGATTCAAATTGCGGAGAAGCATAACGATAGCACCATTTTTTAAAGCCAATACACGAGGAGGCATACCTGATGGTGTTTGCGAATGAAGAAACTCCATCGGATAGTTCATAACATCACTGTGATCTTCAGATATTATTTCATCAGAACTGTAGTAGATTTTTATCTCACCCGGAAGTTTTGTTATAATATTTCTGTCTAGATCTAAGCCTCGTTATTCTTGGTGCACAAAATGATTCGTTGTGATAGTTCTTCCATCGAAAGTGATGATTAATTTTTCACCATTATTTTCAATAATGTTTTCATCGCGAATGATCATATCATCTGGAATCTCAATGACATTGTGCCACAAACCTTTGATTTGTGGAAGAGCGCCGGCACCGACGTCAAGCAACCACTTATTGAAAGCGTCTCGTCCTTCACTTCGCATGTTTGAGACTAATGAGATCTTTGCGAAGTGTTGCCACAGCTCACTTGATTTGATGCATGCTTCGATTATGTCTGTCTGCATTCCTCGCGGAACAACTATAAGCGTTCCGCGAAAATCACCACCAATGACAACTACTTTATCGCCAAACGGATTGTCATTTTGCATAAGCTTGCGTAGCAGCAAATCATTGCATCTCAGTCTATTCTTTGGTAACATTGTTACTTCGTCAATAATAATGAGCTTCGCTTGGCGAATTTCATCAGCTGCCTCAGATGTTTGCTTCATATTAGAGACGGAAGTCTCCAACAATGGAACTGGTAGCTTGAATCCACTGTGAACAGTGCAGCCGCCTTTCATCAGAGTTGCAACAATCCCAGTTGTGGCAAATAGAAGAACTATTTCTCCTTTACTTCTAATAAAGCACATCAACGTATTGCATAGGTATGTTTTCCCAGAACCACCAGGACCATCCAGGACAAAAACAACGATCAGGACTGTTCTTACAATTGATCGCTTGCATTATTCTTTCAAAAGGCCGCCATCTGTTGAGCATTGAGACTCATGATGCGACGCTCATGCTTCTTGTTGCTCTTCAACAGCGTTGAATTTAATCGGATCGTTGTACTTTCCAGTAGGTTGGGGTAAATGGAATGAACTGCAATGGAATCCGTGCTGTTAAATACATAATTGATGTCGTGCAAAGCCAAGTTGAAAGCTGCTTCATTTTGATGATCCTTCAGAAAATCTAAAGCCAGGTCCAACTTGAATTTTTCCCAAAGCAAGAATGCGTTTGTTGGTGAACAATAAACACAAATTAAAGCAATATTTTGGCGCATCTGATATGGCATTTGAAAAATCACAGCTTCGACCAAACACTTAACCCATTCTTCATCAGAGGACAATAAATGTCGATGAAATGCTGCTTCCTTGAAGGTTACATAAGTAACTCCATCAACTGTACGCAGATCATTAAATGAGGAAGCACCCGCAACATGCAAAAGCAGCAAACGCAAGTAACATCTTTCTTGATCATTCGCGGCAACAGTGTACATTCTTGCTATCACTTTATTGGCTCCACGTTGTCTTCGATTCCAATGTCCACTTTTGAAGACATAATGAACTGGAATTTCAGTGTAGTATTTTCGAGAATATGGATTTGCAGAATTTAATGCAAACCAAGTTGTAAGTTTGGTGATGCTTGATCTTGCTGCTGCTAAAGCTTCTTCCTCACGTCCCTCTTCGAATGCTATTCTCTGTTGTTGTGGAAGATGAACAGGCAATCGTAAGACCGCATGAGATTTGTCGTGCTTCGGAAATTCCAGTAAGCGCCACATTGTTTCACATGCACTTACATATCGAGCATCAATGTAGTTGGTGTCGTAAATGTTCCTGAGAGAATTCTGGTGGATAGTGGTCCCGTTAGAGTGTAGAATGATAGTGAAGGCTCTGTGAGAATAAGGATTTAGGAAAGAAGGATCGTTGATTCACAAGTGCTGGGAAGAGTAAGGACAGTCTCTTTTACGACAATATTTGTCTCTCAACACTACTCCTACCACTCTTCTGAACAAACAATTGTTTGCCAGTTTCCAGACACTCAGGTGCACACACCAATTTGGTGATTCAAACACACAACGTACGTGAATACAGACTACGATAACGAATATGAGTAAGTTTGGGTTTGGGCCTGCCAACACAAATGCTAAAAGTTTTATTACTTTTATTTAGCATAAAATCAAGTCACAAACAATTATCAATTTACATGCAGAAATCAAAGGTTACAAAACTACAAATGACAAGGTGGGGAGGGTTTTTTGAGGAGAAGTATTCAATACACCCTTCCCGTTTGTATTTAACAAAGAAAAAGGCCCGGTCCCAAAGACAGGGGGGGGGGGTGTGAGATGATGATCAGAGATAGGCAATTTAACCCAACGGTAAATTCATTAGTCTGAGACGAGGGTTTACAGTAAGTAATTAGTGTGGGGTAGAAAAAAAATCCTATGGTTCTCAAATGTTCCCCCTGTATTCAACAGATTTACGGGAGGGGGAAAACACAGTTAATAAATCCCACTTGGAGAAATCCCATACAATGAATACAGTACAAAATAAATACTAGGTTGAACTAATTAAAATGGTAGAAAGATTAAATCTCATTTCGTTAAAAAAAAAACACGCTTGTGAAGGCCCGTACACAGTCACGCTCACACACTTACCGAATCGTGGATTCTGGCACTTCATAGAAATTTTACAACAGCAGATAAACACTAGACCAATGGAAAATGTCTTGTTACTTCTGTGTCAAGCCCCAGATTTATCGAGGTTGGCTGGTAGCAAATGGTCTCGAAAATCGCTAGACGATGAAGCGTAAGTGTTACTGTTGGTTCTAGATAAAGTTCCTAATGAATGGCACAGGCACTTGGCTAGGTGTGGGGAATGGTGTGGTCTCTTAGATTCGCACCGCTAGTGGTGAAACTCTTATGGCGTAATGTCACAGACTAAAAAACCTGAGGTAAGTTCTTCTTCGGGGGGGGGGGGGGGGGGGGGAAAATCCGATGACAAATACTAGGCAGACAGTGTTCAGATAAATCTGTGTTCTCTTCCACTAATAAAGCAGTAAATAAAAAGTGGCTACTGGCAAATGTTCTTCTCCAGTTTACTTTAAGGATTATATGAATTAGTATTTTAAAAGTGTTTCTTAGGTGGCTTTATTCTCAGTTAAATTCAGAGGAGCGAGACCCGCAACAGATCGCCACAAGTTTAGCTTTAAAAAAGTTCATACGTCACTGGAGTTATCGAATTGAGTCGGCAGGACTCTGCATATAATTTAATTGCTGGGATGCAAGGTTGAATGATCATTCTGGATGAAAGATAGAAAAAACATGAAATGCAATACAAATCATATTATAATCTGACGCGCGATGAATTTACAGTTATAATTTAACGGCTGAAAAATTAATTTAGGCGTCTATTATATTTGGAAATTAACTTATAGATGTAACATTTAGTTTGCACAAGAACTTTGAAAATGGGTTTATTTAATAAGTTTAAATTTACACCACAATCCAGTGAAATAAAATGAAATAACTAGTACACTGATCACTCGAAGCTAATGTATATATTACCGTCTGCACAGAAAAGAATTCACTATAATATATATCCGAAAGATCCAGATGGAATCTAGCAGGATTCTGCTATAGGTAGTGCTTCTTAAAATCTGGCAAAACGAATGATAAAATGCAGTTTTTCACAGTCTTTATTTATACTAACTGGAATGTAACTTAAAGGGGTCGTGTGAGAATTTCACACTTTTCTTCATCTTGAGGAACAAATGAGATTCTACGCCGCCCGACATGGCCTGTTACTCCATTCCCTGGTCGCTCGGGTTTCTCCCGTTTCTCAGTCTTTCGGGCAAGTCTGCCGGTTGACACAGAGGTGCGAAGTCTGCGAGAAGCTTGCTTCGTTCACTCTGGTTCGCACTGCCGTGTCATCTCAGCAGCAGGAGTCTTCATCTTCTGTTCAAAGAAATCCTCAGTATCTTTGAGGTTAAGCCGCTTCCCCGCTAGGCTTTGGCGACACCCATAAGGCAGGTACTAACGAAGGTTGTAGCTAAATGCTTGCATATAATCGCTTTTAGAAATAGCCGTGGGCATGGTTTAACCTGCCCTATGACGAAACGAGATTCCAGGATGCACGCATGAAATCGTCTACATATTTAATGAGCAAACGTGGGGAAGATTCTACTCTGCGCTCGTGCATACTTAATGAGCCCACGTTGAAGAGTTCCAGGTGGGCGATAAAATGACAACAAGGTTCAGGGGTTCAGATGTTATACGAAGGGGAATACCCTGTCATCCAATAATTCAGGTCAGCTGAGTTGTCCGTCACAATCGTCCCCTCTTTTGAGACATGGAAACTCGTTTTCATGTTTCTTTCGTGACAATGAAGCTGCCCTGATCGGTAGCTTTAGGATGATTGGTATTTACAATTTCGTCCTCTTCCTCCGTAGTCCAGTTTCTACTCAGGAAATCAGCCCCATCATTCTGTTTCCCCGGAATGTATTCCACTTTGAAGGAGTAGACACTTAGCAGCAGGGCCCAACGCATAATCCTTGCGTTGAATTCCTTATTGGCACCAAGGAAAGCTAATGGAGCGTGGTCGGTTTGTACCGTGAAAGAAGTCCCATACAGAAACTCATGATGGCGCCTGATGCCGTGAAACAGAGCAAGACATTCTCTTTCAACAACGCTATAGTTCCGTTCAGCTTTGTTTAGTTTCCGACTGCCGTAAGCTACTGGGAATAGCATATTCGGGTCACTGTCCTCGACTTGCAACAATGTTGACCCGATGCCCTGACCTGATGCGTCGACTCGCAATACGAAAGGTTGGTTAAGGTCAGGTAACCTGAGAATGGGGTTTGCGGACAACTGTCCTTTTAACGTGCTGTAGGCGTGTTCGCATTTTTTTATCCCAAATGACCTTATCAGGACGCCCTTTCTTTATGAGGTCAGTCAGAGGTGCCGTGAGTCCGTTGAAGTTCTGGATGTATTTCTGGTAATATGCACATAGTGATAAGAAGGAACGTACGTCTTTCTTCGTTCGTGGTCTTTTTGCTGCGACTATTTTCTCAACGTTTTTCTTAATAGGCCAACTGCATCCGTGAGAAATAGTATGCCCCAGGAAGTCAAGCTGTTCAAACCCGATGAGACATTTGCTAGGTCTGGCTGTGAGACCAGTTTCCTGTAGTCTCATGAGGAGCATAGCGACTGTAGCCATATGTTCTTCGTAGGTTTCCGATGCAATTAAGATGTCATACATGAAATTATGGATGTGGGGACTTTGCAAAGGTTCTAAAAGCTTTCTCATCATTCTGGTGAACACTCCTGGTGCGTTATGCAATCCGAACGGCATCACATTAAATGTGTAATGTCCTTCACTAGTGCTGACAGCTAACAAGGGTTTAATTTCCTCCTTTACTGGTATTTGATAATAGCCTTTACTGAGGTCTATCTTGGAGAAAATTCTTGCCTTGCTGAGCTTAGTGAACAATTCAGAAACAGTCTGGAGAGGTTCGGGCTGAAATTCCGTTACGGCGTTTAGCAGCCGGTAATCTATACACAGCCGAACTTCCTTATTGGGCTTCTGCAACAGCACTACACTCAAACTGTAAGGAGATGTAGACTCGCTGATAATTCCTGCCTGACGCAGCTTGTCTATTTCTCCGCGAAGTGCATCAGCTTTGGCGTATGGAATGTTGTAAACTCTGGTCCGAACAGGGATCTCGTTTGTTAATTTCATATCAAATTCGATGAGATTTTTCGACCAGGTACATCCGTTAAGACTGCAATGTACTGCTTTAGTAGCGCCCTGGTTTCTGTTTGTTGTTCTGGTGAGAGATTGTCGCCAAACTTGACATCTTTAAAGGATTCTGTGGGTTGCAATGGGTACTCCATGCAACCATCATAATCTTCCTCGTCTTCCGTTGCTACGGCGACAGCCAGGAGATGCTCGGAGGATGGCACCGGTCTTTCCAAATATTTCTTAAGGAGATTTACGTGAAAGACCTTCTCCTTTCCCTTAATGGAGATTTTGTAATTGGTGCGTGAGATCTTTTTAAGGACGGTAAAGGGTCCTTGCCATCCGATGCGAAGTTTATTGCTTCCGGTTGGAAGTAGCAACAAGACTTTCTACCGTGGTTGGAGTTCTCTCTCTTTTGCAGCTTTGTTGTATCTTTCAGCATGTTTAGCGCGGGCTTTCTTAAGGTTGGTCGTAGCTAGATCCCATCCTAGCTTTAGCCTTTCCTTGAGCTCAGATACATACTTCCTTGCAGAGACGACTGTCTCGTCAGCCTTTTGGTCTGTCAGGGATCGAAGTAAGGCTTCTAGTGGCCCCTTTATAGGTCTGCCCAATAAAAGTGTAGCTGGCGCGAATCCCGTAGGCGCTTGGGGAACCTCTCTGTAGGCGAATAAGGCAGCAGATATATATAGGTCCCAATCTTCCGGTTTCTCCTGACCCAGCTTACGTAACATCATGGTGAGGCTGCCGTTAAAACGTTCCTCGAGCCCATTTCCGGCCGGATGGTAGGGACTTGTGTGAATATGTATGGCCCTCAAGATCTTAAAGATCTCCTCCATTAACAGGCTACGGAATTGGGATCCATTATCCGTCAAAACTTGTTGAGGGAATCCCAACCGTGTAAAAATTTGCACGAGGGCTTCTGCGACATGCTTGGAATCTGTGCACGTTAGCGGTATAGTGTAAAGGGCAATTTTTACTATCTTGCAATATAATACATTTATATACTTATTATGTTCGCAAATATTTTGTAATCAAAGTATTTCCTTTTTAAGTGCTTAAGGAGAAGTCATTTTTGAGTTACTTCCCTTGAAAGTAGTTCCGTCATCTTCGATCGGACTCCGCGGACGAGTCTAGACCTACTGCGATTTATTCTTTGGCTGGGTAGGAATAGATTGTTCTTGCTTCAGTATATCTATGGCCTGAATTTATACGTAGTGTTTGTATGAGTAGGACGAGTCTGTCTTATATATGGATATCTTTACATTTCTAAGTCGAACTATGTTGGTTGTCGCTAGAAAAGGTCAAAGGCTATGCAGCGGAAGTATCGCTAGCAAGGGGTGTGATTCATGGCTGTCATCCTGTCTGGATGTAGAATTTTGTGGTAGCCGGCCTATCGCCGAAAAAGTGATCTATAAGTCAATGGGGAAAAGTGATAGTCATTTAGACATGTTGTATGTACTTTACCCCAGTGTTTATTCTCTTTTGCCAAGGAATGGCAAAGTTATATTTCGCATAGAAAGGTAAAACCACAATTTATTATGAACTTGGGCTTCGCCATCGTTGTCGATAAACAGATGCACAGTGGTACTTTTGAAAAGAATATTTATTCAAAGGAAGACGACATTCCTATGTATCAGCACTAGATTGTATGATATTATTCAATTACCTCTATGAGAGAAGCTATGAAGAAATGAGGACATTTAACGAATGACCAATTTTGGTCTGTATCCTATAGTGAGTGAAACTCACGAGAGAAGAACAGCCATGTTGAAATTCATATACTTTGTATTTATCGAGTGAGAAAAAGGGATGCCTGTACTATCGCTCGATGAACCAAGAGATCACTGCTACATGTGAGAACCCATGTCTGGGATTCCTATATCTTTATGGAAAATATATATATTGAACTTTACGTGAAGGGATATTCGCTAGACGAGGTTAGGTCTAGGAGCCTTCCTATATATTGGTTATGGTCTGACGTGCCCAGTCAGTAAAGCCAGATGATTTACATGATGGAACTCTGAATGCTTATTTACGAATGCTCCATTATGATATTTGCCAAGCATGAATGCTAACTTAAGATGATATTCCTGTGATCAACATTATGCTGTCTATGTCGACATTTGTTCCTGTAACCATACACGTACTGTCCAAGTGTGCGTCCCATTAAATGTTATAAAAAGACCACCGTAGTTCCAGTACTTCTTGAATTCGAACAGTGTGAGTATGAGTGATGTACTACCAACCTGTCAACTCTATCGAATCATTCTACCATTCGCGTTCTGACATTCACATACACACTCATTGTTTACACTCACATTCTTGTCGGAGCCTCATCACGTTCCAGGACAAGATGACCTGTATGACCAAAACTGTGCTGGGTTTAATGAGTTGACAATCGTTACACTTTACTACACCAGTCCCAACATCTACATTTATCAACTGGTGGACATTCACGTCATTTAACAAATAAAGCGTGATTCAACAACTAGTAGCCAGTATGAGTTAACAACTAAACAGAGTTTAACAACTGGTGTGCCAGCTTCCTGGGTCAACCTGCACAGTGACCATATTGAGAAGTAAACTACTGAGACCAGACGTTCCTTGGGGTCTGTTACGACACACAAATACATCAACAGTACAACTCTACAGTGATGTCAGCGTGACCTGTCCTGTCGACAGTATGCAGTAACTAGGTCAGCGTTTGTTGACATTTGGTTCGTTGGACATTTGCCATACAACTGACAGTGTTACACAGCAAGCTTGGTTGAAACATAGAACATTACACATCAGGACTGGAGAATATTTGACAGTGTTTGCGAAAGGAAATGTTATTGAACTGAGAAGTCCTACATCGATTGTTATCATTCACATCAACGATGGAGCTTCTATTTCTGTGTTGAATTTAAAATAATTAGACCAGAAGTATTTGTTTAATAAAGTACCACAGTACTGTACTATTAGGCAGTGTAACTGAGCCTTCTTTACAACACATTCTTTCTGCAACACTCTATTTACATCATATTGCCATACTATTTATGCATTTATGTATTTATGTTTAAATATTTATATGTGATATTTGTTTGTATCCAGCGGGTTGTTGTTTTGGTTGGGCGGTGTCACACAACAGAGTATCCCACGTAATAGAGGGTCTGATGTGTGCGTTTCTATAGGTGCAATTTTCTTGATTGAAAATTTGCTGCGACAGCTGTTGCTATTAGTGTTAGCTGTGAAGACTGTACTCATTGTTGTTTTTGTAATATTCCTCTGTTCTTTAGTTTGTTTTGATTTGTTTGTAATTTGTTGGTCTACCCTATTCTATCTTTCAGTTCTATTCTCAATTTATATTTATATACTGTGGCGTTATTTGTATTTGTTATCCTCTTGCGGTTTATCTTTTATTGTTTTTCCCATTTGATTTATTTCATTTCCGCAAATGTTTTCATGTTCTTCTGTATAACTGTTTTGTTTTGTGCCTGATCGACATACACTATTTAAAATATAGTTGATCATATAAATTGATGTACAAGAATCAACTGATAGTTAATTGCTATTACTAAAGGTACACAGTTGATGATATAAAACACTATTTCTGGTGCACTGCACTTATATTATAGAGTGAACCAGCAACTTATAGCTGTTATTATATAAGGATTTATACAAGACCTTTGTAAGGCTTGTTTCCCACAGTGATTGGGATAGTTAAGTACTATTTTCCACAGGTTAAAAAGTTATCATACAAGGTCTTTGATTAAGACTAAGAAAGTGAATTTATTTACTTTTGCAAATTACTGATCTTATTAGACAAGATGTCTACATTAGATTATTTTATCACACAAGGCAAGGCTCTTGATAAGACTGGTCAGCAATTAGAAGAATGGGCAGTTGCTCAATATGACAAAGCATTAGCTGCTGAAGAAAGAAAAGCATTGATTGAGGAGAAAAGATTAGAAGCTGAGGAAAAAAAATTACAAAGAGAGTATGAACAAAAGAAATTGCAGATACAGACTGATGAAAAAAGATTCCAGATGGAAATGGAAAAAGAGAAAAGAAAAGATGAAGCTGCTGCAGAAGAGAAAAAATTACAAGCTGCTGCAGAAGAGAAAAAATTACAAGCTGCTGCAGAAGAGAAAAAATTACAAGCTGCTGCAGAAGAAAAAAGATTACAAAGAGAAGCTGAAGCAGAAGAGAAAAAATTACAAGCTGCTGCAGAAGAAAAAAGATTACAAAGAGAAGCTGAAGCAGAAGAGAAAAAAGCAATAAGAGAGCATGAACACAAAAAAGAACTTTTAGCATTTGAGTTAGAAAAGTTAAAGTTAACAAACATAAGTGATGGTAATCAAGCATCTGGTGGTAATGGTAAACCCTTTACTTACAAGGTCAAGGTACCAGCGTTCAACCCTTCCAGTGATGACATAACATTCTGGCTAAATAGATTTGAACGCTCGTGTCGAGCACATAATGTGGACAAATCACAATATGCTAACCAGTTATCAGAAAATCTGAAAGGTGATTCTCTGACTAGTTTAAGTTTGGTTGAAGAGGCTGACAAAGATAACTATGATGTTATTAGGGCAGCCTTATTAAAGAAGTATCAGTTGTCTGAAGAGGGTTATCGGAAGTTGTTTAAGACAATGGTGCCTGAGGCAGGTGTAGAATTCTCAGAATTCATTGCAAGGACACGTCTTACATTTGATCGTTGGATTGAGCTATCCAAAACAGAAAAGACTTATGAAGCCCTTATGGACTTGATACTCAGAGACAAGATTATGTCAAGTATAAATAAACCTTTCCTCGAATTCTTACATGAGCGTAAACCTAAGTCTCTAAAAGAAATGGAACAGTATTGTACCCAATACGTCACTGCACATCCGGACGTAGCTATTAGCAACAGTAAGGTTAAAGAAGGTATGCCAGTTGCTTCTGCAACACCATACAACCCTAATCACTCTCACAAATTCCAAGGACCTCAAAATAGGTTTAATAAAAAAGGTAACTATTACAGTTATCAGAACCAAGGTAACCAATCATTTCAGGGTTCTTCTTCGAATACCTGGAGAAGAGCTGACAGCCCTCGATTCAGGGGTGGTCATAATTACAGGAACTTTCGCAAAGGAAGTCATTCTAGAAACTATCCAAGTTTTCCTTCATGGAGACAACAAGATCATAATTACAGAGATACTCATTATAATGAATATGATGATAGTAACCAAAGGAGCTATGATTCAAACCCGAGTAGAGGTTATAATAGTGGAAACAATGATAAGTACAGAGGCAATAATAACAGAGGTAGAGCACAATTCAAAAAACATAAAGCTCATTACCAGGCGAACTCTGCACAGCAAGAGTCCCACGAAGCCTATAAACAAAATAAAGATAATGATGACTCTAATAATATGGCATGTGCCGCTTTTGATTTTGGGAGAGCATCTCAGTGCCCCCAATGCAAAACATTATTTGAGCCAACCACAGTGTCTACTTTAAGCTGTGGGCATCCTCTTCCCGCTCTTCCTGCGTCAATCGCGCATGATGGGAGAGGTTCTCTTGTCTTACACAAAGGTTTAGTAAATGACAATCCAGTCTCAGTACTTTTTGATTCTGGATGCACAACTATTGGGGTTAGGCAGTCACTCATAGATCCTTCTCATTCTACAGGCAAAGTAGTCAAATGCGTAACATTTGGCGGCACCATAGAGAAATACTCTACCGCTATCATTAGGATTGCTACTCCTTTCTTCACAGGAGATGTACACGCATGTCTTTTGCCGAATCCGATCGCTGATCTTATCATCGGTCGCATTCACGGAGTCAAAGAATGCACTCCGGAGCAAATTTCCGTTTGGGAAAATCAAAATATGCAATCTGCTAATGCGGTAGTCACTAGAGCTCAAGCTCTCAATATGCCTGAAACTTCATCTGTTGAAGATAATGAAGTGCATAACCAAGATGATCCCTTGGTAATTTCTCGTGACTCGTTTATAAAACAACAAGAAGAAGATCCGACTCTTAAGAAATTCTTCACTCTTGTAACGAAAGGTGATCCGAATAAAGATTCAAATTGTAAATCTTGGATTACAATGAAGAATGGCGTACTTGTACGTATGGTGCAAGACTCCACTAAGTCAAGTCATTCTCAGATTCTTGTACCCAAGAATTTGAGAGTTAAGATCTTACAACATGCACACGACTCTCAGTGTGCTGGTCACATGGGTTTTTCCCGTACAAAGTCAAGAGTTCTTGCGGCTTTCTTTTGGCCTTTTGTGAACAAGGACATACGGATCTATTGTCGATCCTGTAAAGTATGTCAAGAAGTCAAATCCAAAGGTCCTCGTCATGCTGCGCCTATTCAGGCTGCAGATATTCCTATTCGTCCATTCCAGAAAATGGCGATAGACATCATTGGTCCATTCAAGATCAAATCTGCTAGAGGACATCAGTTTATCTTAACGTGTGTAGACATGTGCACACGTTGGCCAGAGGCTATCCCTCTAAAGAGCATTACTACCGCTGACATTGCAGATGCTCTTTGGCTTATATTTTCTCGGCTGGGATTCCCCGGAGAAATATTATCAGATCATGGCACCCAACTGATATCGGATACCATGTCTCAAGTAATGTCTACTCTACAGATAGAGAGATCTTTGAGTAGCATCTATCATCCTATGTCCAATGGGATGGTCGAGCGACTAAATAGTACACTTAAGAACTTATTAGGGAAGATAACTGAGGATCATCCTCAAGATTGGGATAGGGTTTTACCCGCGGCCCTCTTCGCGTACAGAGAGGTCCCCAATGAACATACAGGGTTTTCTCCCTTTGAACTTGTCTTTGGCGCGCGACCGCGCGGCCCAATGTCTTTGCTGCATGATCTTATAACAGCTGACAATATTGACGATGACACAAAATCTTCTTACGAGTATGTCATCGCGCTGAGACAAAAGATTATCGAAGCATGCAAATTGGCAACGTCCTCTTCTGAATTTGCTAAGCAGAAGGCAAGACAATTTGCTAATAAGAAGAGAACTTTACGACAACTTTGTCCTGGTGACAAAGCATTTGTTTTGCTACCTTGTCGTGAAAATAGACTCCTTATTAGTTGGAAAGGTCCGTACGATATAATATCGAAAATTTCAGATGTTGACTACATCGTCGATATTAACGGGAAGCATAAAACCTTCCACATCAATATGCTTACGGAGTTCCATGAACGTCCTGACTATCTACAGCCTATTTTCCAGGCAACGGACGATTCTCATGTCAAACATGGTCATTACTCATCACTGTCTGTAATACAGGATGAGGAAACAAGTTTTTCGGATGTTAATCTTCCGCTTCCAATGATCCCACTTCATTCTAGTGAATCATGGAAAGACGTTACTGTTTCTCCTGATTTGTCTCTAGGAGAACGGCGACAAGTTTCGTCTATGTTACAAACATTTCAGGATGTCCTCACTGACATCCCTGGACAAACTCATGTCATTGAGCATGACATTGTTCTAACTGAACATACTCCAATTAGGGTTAGACCTTATCCTATCCCTATACATTTCCAAACACAGGTTGAAAAGGAGTTGGATGAAATGATAGATTTACAAATAATCGAACCATCCACTTCTGCATATTCTTCGCCGATGGTTATTGTTCGAAAAAAAGACAATAACATACGTCTTTGCGTTGACTATCGCAAATTGAATCAAGTTACGAAGTTCGATGCTGAACCTATGCCTTTACTAGAAGAGCTACTTACTCGTCTTTCTAAATCGCATTTTTTCACTAAACTTGATTTGTCTAAAGGATATTGGCAAGTTCCATTATCCGAACGCGCCAAACCTCTTACCGCTTTCTCTACTCCCAGAGGCCTTTTCCAATGGAATTTTATGCCTTTCGGCCTTATGAACGCACCAGCTACATTTGTACGCATGATGCGTCGAATCCTATCGTATCGGTCAGATGTCATTGCTTATCTAGACGACATCTGTCTTTTCAGCGATACTTGGGAAGATCACTATTCAGGGTTAGTTGAATTATTATCAACTCTGCGTGAGTATAACCTGACAGCAAAACCATCTAAAGCTTGTATTGGCTTTAGCGAAATTGCTTTCTTAGGCCATCGAGTAGGTCACGGTTTCTTGAAGACAGAAGACCATAATATCACTAAGATACTTAACATCTCTATCCCTAGGACTAAAAAGCAAGTGCGAAGTCTTTTAGGTCTCATACAATTTTATGGACGTTTCATTCCGAATCTGTCCTCTATCATGGCACCTCTCTCTACACTATTAAAGAAAGGGTCGCCTAACATGGTTCACTGGTCTCATGAATGCCAATCTTCACTAGAGAAGATCAAAACTATGTTTTCATCACCACCTATTTTAGTGTTACCTACAACAGATAAGACATTTGTTCTTCGTAGTGACGCTTCATCCACTGGGATTGGAGCGGCACTAATGCAAGAGTACTCTGGAACTCTGCATCCTGTAATGTATATATCCAGAAAACTTAATGCTGCAGAAAGGAATTACTCGGTTTTAGACCGTGAATTATTGGCAATGGTTTGGTCAATTCTCAAACTCCAAAGATTCCTTCTGGGCGCGCATTTCGTAGTGGAAACTGACCAAAAAGCTCTTACGGCTATCCAAAGTAAGAACTTGAAGAGCTCGAGATCAACTCGATACGCAATCGCTCTTCAACCTTTTCATTTCTCGGTACGAGCTATCCGTGGTTCAGAAAATGTGATGGCGGACATTCTGTCCAGATGCCCACATGATGCCACTTAACTGTTAAATATTGGATCTTTTTAATATGTATAACTTTACAACAGTTATTTTTTGTTTCTTTACTAAGATACACATTTGTAATTTAATAATAGAATGATGGTATCGCTACTTAGCGGTTTATTGATGTTTATTCACCGCTGTTCTTTGATGATTGTTTCTTCATAAATCATAAATTTAAGATTATAGTGTGAATTTTTGGTATGCATTGTATAATTACCAGAATTGTATTATACGTACATCACACCTTCCTGGAAACATTTATTCGTAGAGAAACAATTTCTCTCAGATTTTGAGATATATTCTCACCGGTCATATTAGGAATTATAGTTATTCCTGATATTTTCATCTGCGCAGTATTCTTGCGTTGTGAGCCTATTCTACGTGCTCCTAGATGTATTTAAAAAAAAAAAATTTATTTTTTTTTTCCCGGGAGGTGTGGTAAGACTGTAAAGGGCAATTTTTACTATCTTGCAATATAATACATTTATATACTTATTATGTTCGCAAATATTTTGTAATCAAAGTATTTCCTTTTTAAGTGCTTAAGGAGAAGTCATTTTTGAGTTACTTCCCTTGAAAGTAGTTCCGTCATCTTCGATCGGACTCCGCGGACGAGTCTAGGCCTACTGCGATTTATTCTTTGGCTGGGTAGGAATAGATTGTTCTTGCTTCAGTATATCTATGGCCTGAATTTATACGTAGTGTTTGTATGAGTAGGACGAGTCTGTCTTATATATGGATATCTTTACATTTCTAAGTCGAACTATGTTGGTTGTCGCTAGAAAAGGTCAAAGGCTATGCAGTGGAAGTATCGCTAGCAAGGGGTGTGATTCATGGCTGTCATCCTGTCGGGATGTCGAATTTTGTTGTAGCCGGCCTATCGCCGAAAAAGTGATCTATAAGTAGATGGGGAAAAGTGATAGTCATTTAGACATGTTGTATGTACTTTACCCCAGTGTTTATTCTCTTTTGCCAAGGAATGGCAAAGTTATATTTCGCATAGAAAGGTAAAACCACAATTTATTATGAACTTGGGCTTCGCCATCGTTGTCGATAAACAGATGCACAGTGGTACTTTTGAAAAGAATATTTATTCAAAGGAAGACGACATTCCTATGTATCAGCACTAGATTGTATGATATTATTCAATTACCTCTATGAGAGAAGCTATGAAGAAATGAGGACATTTAACGAATGACCAATTTTGGTCTGTATCCTATAGTGAGTGAAACTCACGAGAGAAGAACAGCCATGTTGAAATTCATATACTTTGTATTTATCGAGTGAGAAAAAGGGATGCCTGTACTATCGCTCGATGAACCAAGAGATCACTGCTACATGTGAGAACCCATGTCTGGGATTCCTATATCTTTATGGAAAATATATATATTGAACTTTACGTGAAGGGATATTCGCTAGACGAGGTTAGGTCTAGGAGCCTTCCTATATATTGGTTATGGTCTGACGTGCCCAGTCAGTAAAGCCAGATGATTTACATGATGGAAC
Source organism: Oreohelix idahoensis (assembly GCA_024509875.1). Taxonomy (NCBI): domain Eukaryota; kingdom Metazoa; phylum Mollusca; class Gastropoda; order Stylommatophora; family Oreohelicidae; genus Oreohelix; species Oreohelix idahoensis. The sequence goes on from JAMPIV010018641.1 coordinate 55,252, forward strand.
TCTGAATGCTTATTTACGAATGCTCCATTATGATATTTGCCAAGCATGAATGCTAACTTAAGATGATATTCCTGTGATCAACATTATGCTGTCTATGTCGACATTTGTTCCTGTAACCATACACGTACTGTCCAAGTGTGCGTCCCATTAAATGTTATAAAAAGACCACCGTAGTTCCAGTACTTCTTGAATTCGAACAGTGTGAGTATGAGTGATGTACTACCAACCTGTCAACTCTATCGAATCATTCTACCATTCGCGTTCTGACATTCACATACACACTCATTGTTTACACTCACATTCTTGTCGGAGCCTCATCACGTTCCAGGACAAGATGACCTGTATGACCAAAACTGTGCTGGGTTTAATGAGTTGACAATCGTTACACTTTACTACACCAGTCCCAACATCTACATTTATCAACTGGTGGACATTCACGTCATTTAACAAATAAAGCGTGATTCAACAACTAGTAGCCAGTATGAGTTAACAACTAAACAGAGTTTAACAACTGGTGTGCCAGCTTCCTGGGTCAACCTGCACAGTGACCATATTGAGAAGTAAACTACTGAGACCAGACGTTCCTTGGGGTCTGTTACGACACACAAATACATCAACAGTACAACTCTACAGTGATGTCAGCGTGACCTGTCCTGTCGAGAGTATGCAGTAACTAGGTCAGCGTTTGTTGACATTTGGTTCGTTGGACATTTGCCATACAACTGACAGTGTTACACAGCAAGCTTGGTTGAAACATAGAACATTACACATCAGGACTGGAGAATATTTGACAGTGTTTGCGAAAGGAAATGTTATTGAACTGAGAAGTCCTACATCGATTGTTATCATTCACATCAACGATGGAGCTTCTATTTCTGTGTTGAATTTAAAATAATTAGACCAGAAGTATTTGTTTAATAAAGTACCACAGTACTGTACTATTAGGCAGTGTAACTGAGCCTTCTTTACAACACATTCTTTCTGCAACACTCTATTTACATCATATTGCCATACTATTTATGCATTTATGTATTTATGTTTAAATATTTATATGTGATATTTGTTTGTATCCAGCGGGTTGTTGTTTTGGTTGGGCGGTGTCACACAACAGAGTATCCCACGTAATAGAGGGTCTGATGTGTGCGTTTCTATAGGTGCAATTTTCTTGATTGAAAATTTGCTGCGACAGCTGTTGCTATTAGTGTTAGCTGTGAAGACTGTACTCATTGTTGTTTTTGTAATATTCCTCTGTTCTTTAGTTTGTTTTGATTTGTTTGTAATTTGTTGGTCTACCCTATTCTATCTTTCAGTTCTATTCTCAATTTATATTTATATACTGTGGCGTTATTTGTATTTGTTATCCTCTTGCGGTTTATCTTTTATTGTTTTTCCCATTTGATTTATTTCATTTCCGCAAATGTTTTCATGTTCTTCTGTATAACTGTTTTGTTTTGTGCCTGATCGACATACACTATTTAAAATATAGTTGATCATATAAATTGATGTACAAGAATCAACTGATAGTTAATTGCTATTACTAAAGGTACACAGTTGATGATATAAAACACTATTTCTGGTGCACTGCACTTATATTATAGAGTGAACCAGCAACTTATAGCTGTTATTATATAAGGATTTATACAAGACCTTTGTAAGGCTTGTTTCCCACAGTGATTGGGATAGTTAAGTACTATTTTCCACAGGTTAAAAAGTTATCATACAAGGTCTTTGATTAAGACTAAGAAAGTGAATTTATTTACTTTTGCAAATTACTGATCTTATTAGACAAGATGTCTACATTAGATTATTTTATCACACAAGGCAAGGCTCTTGATAAGACTGGTCAGCAATTAGAAGAATGGGCAGTTGCTCAATATGACAAAGCATTAGCTGCTGAAGAAAGAAAAGCATTGATTGAAGAAAAGAAATTAGAAGCTGAGGAAAAAAAATTACAAAGAGAGTATGAACAAAAGAAATTGCAGATACAGACTGATGAAAAAAGATTCCAGATGGAAATGGAAAAAGAGAAAAGAAAAGATGAAGCTGCTGCAGAAGAGAAAAAATTACAAGCTGCTGCAGAAGAGAAAAAATTACAAGCTGCTGCAGAAGAGAAAAAATTACAAGCTGCTGCAGAAGAAAAAAGATTACAAAGAGAAGCTGAAGCAGAAGAGAAAAAAGCAATAAGAGAACATGAACACAAAAAAGAACTTTTAGCATTTGAGTTAGAAAAGTTAAAGTTAACAAACATAAGTGATGGTAATCAAGCATCTGGTGGTAATGGTAAACCCTTTACTTACAAGGTCAAGGTACCAGCGTTCAACCCTTCCAGTGATGACATAACATTCTGGCTAAATAGATTTGAACGCTCGTGTCGAGCACATAATGTGGACAAATCACAATATGCTAACCAGTTATCAGAAAATCTGAAAGGTGATTCTCTGACTAGTTTAAGTTTGGTTGAAGAGGCTGACAAAGATAACTATGATGTTATTAGGGCAGCCTTATTAAAGAAGTATCAGTTGTCTGAAGAGGGTTATCGGAAGTTGTTTAAGACAATGGTGCCTGAGGCAGGTGTAGAATTCTCAGAATTCATTGCAAGGACACGTCTTACATTTGATCGTTGGATTGAGCTATCCAAAACAGAAAAGACTTATGAAGCCCTTATGGACTTGATACTCAGAGACAAGATTATGTCAAGTATAAATAAACCTTTCCTCGAATTCTTACATGAGCGTAAACCTAAGTCTCTAAAAGAAATGGAACAGTATTGTACCCAATACGTCACTGCACATCCGGACGTAGCTATTAGCAACAGTAAGGTTAAAGAAGGTATGCCAGTTGCTTCTGCAACACCATACAACCCTAATCACTCTCACAAATTCCAAGGACCTCAAAATAGGTTTAATAAAAAAGGTAACTATTACAGTTATCAGAACCAAGGTAACCAATCATTTCAGGGTTCTTCTTCGAATACCTGGAGAAGAGCTGACAGCCCTCGATTCAGGGGTGGTCATAATTACAGGAACTTTCGCAAAGGAAGTCATTCTAGAAACTATCCAAGTTTTCCTTCATGGAGACAACAAGATCATAATTACAGAGATACTCATTATAATGAATATGATGATAGTAACCAAAGGAGCTATGATTCAAACCCGAGTAGGGGTTATAATAGTGGAAACAATGATAAGTACAGAGGCAATAATAACAGAGGTAGAGCACAATTCAAAAAACATAAAGCTCATTACCAGGCGAACTCTGCACAGCAAGAGTCCCACGAAGCCTATAAACAAAATAAAGATAATGATGACTCTAATAATATGGCATGTGCCGCTTTTGATTTTGGGAGAGCATCTCAGTGCCCCCAATGCAAAACATTATTTGAGCCAACCACAGTGTCTACTTTAAGCTGTGGGCATCCTCTTCCCGCTCTTCCTGCGTCAATCGCGCATGATGGGAGAGGTTCTCTTGTCTTACACAAAGGTTTAGTAAATGACAATCCAGTCTCAGTACTTTTTGATTCTGGATGCACAACTATTGGGGTTAGGCAGTCACTCATAGATCCTTCTCATTCTACAGGCAAAGTAGTCAAATGCGTAACATTTGGCGGCACCATAGAGAAATACTCTACCGCTATCATTAGGATTGCTACTCCTTTCTTCACAGGAGATGTACACGCATGTCTTTTGCCGAATCCGATCGCTGATCTTATCATCGGTCGCATTCACGGAGTCAAAGAATGCACTCCGGAGCAAATTTCCGTTTGGGAAAATCAAAATATGCAATCTGCTAATGCGGTAGTCACTAGAGCTCAAGCTCTCAATATGCCTGAAACTTCATCTGTTGAAGATAATGAAGTGCATAACCAAGATGATCCCTTGGTAATTTCTCGTGACTCGTTTATAAAACAACAAGAAGAAGATCCGACTCTTAAGAAATTCTTCACTCTTGTAACGAAAGGTGATCCGAATAAAGATTCAAATTGTAAATCTTGGATTACAATGAAGAATGGCGTACTTGTACGTATGGTGCAAGACTCCACTAAGTCAAGTCACTCTCAAATTCTTGTACCCAAGAATTTGAGAGTTAAGATCTTACAACATGCACACGACTCTCAGTGTGCTGGTCACATGGGTTTTTCCCGTACAAAGTCAAGAGTTCTTGCGGCTTTCTTTTGGCCTTTTGTGAACAAGGACATACGGATCTATTGTCGATCCTGTAAAGTATGTCAAGAAGTCAAATCCAAAGGTCCTCGTCATGCTGCGCCTATTCAGGCTGCAGATATTCCTATTCGTCCATTCCAGAAAATGGCGATAGACATCATTGGTCCATTCAAGATCAAATCTGCTAGAGGACATCAGTTTATCTTAACGTGTGTAGACATGTGCACACGTTGGCCAGAGGCTATCCCTCTAAAGAGCATTACTACCGCTGACATTGCAGATGCTCTTTGGCTTATATTTTCTCGGCTGGGATTCCCCGGAGAAATATTATCAGATCATGGCACCCAACTGATATCGGATACCATGTCTCAAGTAATGTCTACTCTACAGATAGAGAGATCTTTGAGTAGCATCTATCATCCTATGTCCAATGGGATGGTCGAGCGACTAAATAGAACACTTAAGAACTTATTAGGGAAGATAACTGAGGATCATCCTCAAGATTGGGATAGGGTTTTACCCGCGGCCCTCTTCGCGTACAGAGAGGTCCCCAATGAACATACAGGGTTTTCTCCCTTTGAACTTGTCTTTGGCGCGCGACCGCGCGGCCCAATGTCTTTGCTGCATGATCTTATAACAGCTGACAATATTGACGATGACACAAAATCTTCTTACGAGTATGTCATCGCGCTGAGACAGAAGATTATCGAAGCATGCAAATTGGCAACGTCCTCTTCTGAATTTGCTAAGCAGAAGGCAAGACAATTTGCTAATAAGAAGAGAACTTTACGACAACTTTGTCCTGGTGACAAAGCATTTGTTTTGCTACCTTGTCGTGAAAATAGACTCCTTATTAGTTGGAAAGGTCCGTACGATATAATATCGAAAATTTCAGATGTTGACTACATCGTCGATATTAACGGGAAGCATAAAACCTTCCACATCAATATGCTTACGGAGTTCCATGAACGTCCTGACTATCTACAGCCTATTTTCCAGGCAACGGACGATTCCCATGTCAAACATGGTCATTACTCATCACTGTCTGTAATACAGGATGAGGAAACAAGTTTTTCGGATGTTAATCTTCCGCTTCCAATGATCCCACTTCATTCTAGTGAATCATGGAAAGACGTTACTGTTTCTCCTGATTTGTCTCTAGGAGAACGGCGACAAGTTTCGTCTATGTTACAAACATTTCAGGATGTCCTCACTGACATCCCTGGACAAACTCATGTCATTGAGCATGACATTGTTCTAACTGAACATACTCCAATTAGGGTTAGACCTTATCCTATCCCTATACATTTCCAAACACAGGTTGAAAAGGAGTTGGATGAAATGATAGATTTACAAATAATCGAACCATCCACTTCTGCATATTCTTCGCCGATGGTTATTGTTCGAAAAAAAGACAATAACATACGTCTTTGCGTTGACTATCGCAAATTGAATCAAGTTACGAAGTTCGATGCTGAACCTATGCCTTTACTAGAAGAGCTACTTACTCGTCTTTCTAAATCGCATTTTTTCACTAAACTTGATTTGTCTAAAGGATATTGGCAAGTTCCATTATCCGAACGCGCCAAACCTCTTACCGCTTTCTCTACTCCCAGAGGCCTTTTCCAATGGAATTTTATGCCTTTCGGCCTTATGAACGCACCAGCTACATTTGTACGCATGATGCGTCGAATCCTATCGTATCGGTCAGATGTCATTGCTTATCTAGACGACATCTGTCTTTTCAGCGATACTTGGGAAGATCACTATTCAGGGTTAGTTGAATTATTATCAACTCTGCGTGAGTATAACCTGACAGCAAAACCATCTAAAGCTTGTATTGGCTTTAGCGAAATTGCTTTCTTAGGCCATCGAGTAGGTCACGGTTTCTTGAAGACAGAAGACCATAATATCACTAAGATACTTAACATCTCTATCCCTAGGACTAAAAAGCAAGTGCGAAGTCTTTTAGGTCTCATACAATTTTATGGACGTTTCATTCCGAATCTGTCCTCTATCATGGCACCTCTCTCTACACTATTAAAGAAAGGGTCGCCTAACATGGTTCACTGGTCTCATGAATGCCAATCTTCACTAGAGAAGATCAAAACTATGTTTTCATCACCACCTATTTTAGTGTTACCTACAACAGATAAGACATTTGTTCTTCGTAGTGACGCTTCATCCACTGGGATTGGAGCGGCACTAATGCAAGAGTACTCTGGAACTCTGCATCCTGTAATGTATATATCCAGAAAACTTAATGCTGCAGAAAGGAATTACTCGGTTTTAGACCGTGAATTATTGGCAATGGTTTGGTCAATTCTCAAACTCCAAAGATTCCTTCTGGGCGCGCATTTCGTAGTGGAAACTGACCAAAAAGCTCTTACGGCTATCCAAAGTAAGAACTTGAAGAGCTCGAGATCAACTCGATACGCAATCGCTCTTCAACCTTTTCATTTCTCGGTACGAGCTATCCGTGGTTCAGAAAATGTGATGGCGGACATTCTGTCCAGATGCCCACATGATGCCACTTAACTGTTAAATATTGGATCTTTTTAATATGTATAACTTTACAACAGTTATTTTTTGTTTCTTTACTAAGATACACATTTGTAATTTAATAATAGAATGATGGTATCGCTACTTAGCGGTTTATTGATGTTTATTCACCGCTGTTCTTTGATGATTGTTTCTTCATAAATCATAAATTTAAGATTATAGTGTGAATTTTTGGTATGCATTGTATAATTACCAGAATTGTATTATACGTACATCACACCTTCCTGGAAACATTTATTCGTAGAGAAACAATTTCTCTCAGATTTTGAGATATATTCTCACCGGTCATATTAGGAATTATAGTTATTCCTGATATTTTCATCTGCGCAGTATTCTTGCGTTGTGAGCCTATTCTACGTGCTCCTAGATGTATTTAAAAAAAAAAAATTTTTTTTTTTTTTCCCGGGAGGTGTGGTAAGACTGTAAAGGGCAATTTTTACTATCTTGCAATATAATACATTTATATACTTATTATGTTCGCAAATATTTTGTAATCAAAGTATTTCCTTTTTAAGTGCTTAAGGAGAAGTCATTTTTGAGTTACTTCCCTTGAAAGTAGTTCCGTCATCTTCGATCGGACTCCGCGGACGAGTCTAGGCCTACTGCGATTTATTCTTTGGCTGGGTAGGAATAGATTGTTCTTGCTTCAGTATATCTATGGCCTGAATTTATACGTAGTGTTTGTATGAGTAGGACGAGTCTGTCTTATATATGGATATCTTTACATTTCTAAGTCGAACTATGTTGGTTGTCGCTAGAAAAGGTCAAAGGCTATGCAGCGGAAGTATCGCTAGCAAGGGGTGTGATTCATGGCTGTCATCCTGTCTGGATGTCGAATTTTGTTGTAGCCGGCCTATCGCCGAAAAAGTGATCTATAAGTCAATGGGGAAAAGTGATAGTCATTTAGACATGTTGTATGTACTTTACCCCAGTGTTTATTCTCTTTTGCCAAGGAATGGCAAAGTTATATTTCGCATAGAAAGGTAAAACCACAATTTATTATGAACTTGGGCTTCGCCATCGTTGTTGATAAACAGATGCACAGTGGTACTTTTGAAAAGAATATTTATTCAAAGGAAGACGACATTCCTATGTATCACACTAGATTGTATGATATTATTCAATTACCTCTATGAGAGAAGCTATGAAGAAATGAGGACATTTAACGAATGACCAATTTTGGTCTGGGTCCTATAGTGAGTGAAACTCACGAGAGAAGAACAGCCATGTTGAAATTCATATACTTTGTATTTATCGAGTGAGAAAAAGGGATGCCTGTACTATCGCTCGATGAACCAAGAGATCACTGCTACATGTGAGAACCCATGTCTGGGATTCCTATATCTTTATGGAAAATATATATATTGAACTTTACGTGAAGGGATATTCACTAGACGAGGTTAGGTCTAGGAGCCTTCCTATATATTGGTTATGGTCTGACGTGCCCAGTCAGTAAAGCCAGATGATTTACATGATGGAACTCTGAATGCTTATTTACGAATGCTCCATTATGATATTTGCCAAGCATGAATGCTAACTTAAGATGATATTCCTGTGATCAACATTATGCTGTCTATGTCGACATTTGTTCCTGTAACCATACACGTACTGTCCAAGTGTGCGTCCCATTAAATGTTATAAAAAGACCACCGTAGTTCCAGTACTTCTTGAATTCGAACAGTGTGAGTATGAGTGATGTACTACCAACCTGTCAACTCTATCGAATCATGCTACCATTCGCGTTCTGACATTCACATACACACTCATTGTTTACACTCACATTCTTGTCGGAGCCTCATCACGTTCCAGGACAAGATGACCTGTATGACCAAAACTGTGCTGGGTTTAATGAGTTGACAATCGTTACACTTTACTACACCAGTCCCAACATCTACATTTATCAACTGGTGGACATTCACGTCATTTAACAAATAAAGCGTGATTCAACAACTAGTAGCCAGTATGAGTTAACAACTAAACAGAGTTTAACATATAGCTTCGGCCCACATTGTGCAAGTGTCGACTAAGGTCAGGATGAACCTGTTCCTTCTTTTGGTCCTTTCCAGGAGTCCCATGATGTCGACAGCAACCCGTTCAAATGGAGTACCTACTATTGGCCTTTGCCCCATGGGTACTGGGGGTGTCAAGTGCTTTGATGCTACCCGTTGGCTCTGGGCGCAGGATTTAACGTACCTGATAATTTCAGAGTTCATTCCTGGCCACCAATAGTGGTTTTTTATTCGCTGAATAGTGGCGTTTTGTCCCATATGTCCGCTAAAGGGAAGAGAGTGCCCCATTTCTAAGATCTGGCTTCTGTACTGCGTCGGTACTAGGAGCTGGTTATTCCCCGTGTCCGGGTTGCCCGTTCTACGATACAATACACCATCCTTAGAAAAGATGTCTCCGTTGTGTCTGGGGTCCTTAGCCATGGGCAGTTTTTTAAAGCAGGGCGCCAGAGTAGGGTCCTTTTGTTGCGCCTCCTTCAGTTCATTCGGCAACAAGTTTGGCGCAGGCTCCCTCTCCTTCTTGGCTTGCCCTCTTGTGGTTACCGCTGCCACAATCGGCTCCTTTGGTCTCCCAACAAACACATATCTACATCCCAGGATAACTGGGTAGATCGGATCATCCATTATGGCCGCTTTGATAACACCTCTGACAAAATCAGACTGTATCTCAACCAGTGCGATAGGAAGCGTCCTGGGTGCATCACTCTTGAAAACTCCACTCAGTTTGACGGTTTCCTCTGTCTCCTGACCGGGTTTGACTAGGTGCCTAGCGACAATACTATCAAAACTTAATCCAGAGTCAAAGAGACACGTAGTTGAGGTACCATTCAAAATTACAGTTCCTCGCATTGAGGGTCTGTCCCCCTCAGGTTGAGAATCACTGACATTGACTCTACCTTGCGAGGCTGTATGCAGGCATCCGATGCGGTTAGGCCCGGTGTGCTTGCCTTGATCAGACGTCCTTGGTGTAGGGGTCTTCCCTTTTCCTTGACCTTGGTGGCCGCGCTGCCTCGCAGGCTTGGTGGGTTGATCAAAATTGTTGTTTGGGGGAAATCGGGTTTTGTAGAATTTCGATTTTTCCTGGGAAGGTCTCTGGGTATTATTTTCTCGTTGGTTATAATTCTGAGAGGAATTTGAGGAATAGGATGACTGCTCTAGATTTTGTTTTCGAGATGGCTCATCTGTGGGTTTACGTTTGTGGTGGGAAGTTCGGCCATTGCATTGCTGTAGCGTTCGGCCTTATTGAGGATGTCCGCAAGCCTGATTGCCCCCTGTTCAGCCAAAAATCCACGTGTTTCATTCGACAAAGTGGACTTTATCTGCTCCACAAGAACAAGTTAAAGTAGTCCCTCATATGAAAGAGGTAATTCAGATAATTCTATGCAATTTGTCAGATAACCCGTGAGACGTAAAGAGAACTGGGGAAATGTTTCAGTGCTCTCTTTTCGGCTGTTTCTGAACAACTGCAGAAACTTTCGGGCGGTCATCTCAAACCGCTCTAGCAAGGCCTTCTTCAGCATGTCGTAATCATGTTGGTTCAGTCCCAGCTTTGTGTATACGTCATAAGCATTAGCTTTTAGTGACGTTGAGAGTTTAAGTGCCCAGCGGAAACTCTCTAACCCATACAGATTTGCGAGCCTCTCGAATTTTTCTAGGTAGCTGTCAATTTTCTCATTGGGGCTAGGAAAGGATTCTAAAGTAAAAGACATCGCAGTTAATTGGGCAGATTGAGTGCTGGAGAGATCCGTTGACTGAGACTGGGGCGAAGACGGCTCTCCGTTATTCGAAGTAGAAGCGCCCCGACTCTCTAAAGCCTTAAGCGCCAGATCGTGCTGTCTCTCCCTTTCTCTCTCTCTTTCCCTGCGAGTTTCCATCTCTGCCTCGATTTTCTTCTGCTCCAATTGACGCTCTTCCGCTTCTGTCTTCCTAGCTTCTGCACTCTCTTCTGCTTCCTTCTTCTCTGCTCTATCCTGTGCTTCTTTCCTCTCTGCTCTCTGTTGCTCCACGTCATACCTTTCAAGTTCCGTGTTTACAAACACGTTCGCTGCTTCGCCCTCTAATCCTGATTTCTTCGCCTCCTGTCTCAACATGGACCTCATCCTAATTCTCTCTGCCATTGTTAAAGAATAGGATGTAGTACGACTAGAAAACTAGTAAGAAGAAACAAGAAAAGGGAAAAAACTCAAAGCCGCTACGAGAAAAAACACAAAGTATGAATTTACTTGTGTTTCCTCCTACCTTGTACTGTGCAAACTTATCGCTGCTATTATTGTCACTTAAGACTCTTAACGTAAGCGACTATGCCACGTTAAAATGGTAAGTTACACTAGAAAAAAATCTACTTTTACTAACAGTAGAGAAAATTTTTTTATATATAAAACAATTAAAAGAAAAAAAAATTTTTCCTGAAATTTTAATTCTCCACTACAAAACTCCGCCCTCTGAAGTCAGTTATGAGTTAGAGACGATATTCTTCTTCTTCCGTCCTTAGCCACTGACCGTCAAAGCAGTCAGTGGCCATTACGCCTAGTGGCGTCTTAGGGCAACAGCAGATAGGTTTTCTTTGCCATTGTTTCCCATCACGCCTATTGGCGTCTTTAGGGCAACGGCAAATCAATCCATCTGCTGTTGTTTCCGTAATCGAAGTGACTGGCAAACGGGTGATCAGCCCGTTGGTAGAGACGATATTAACAGGATCATAAAAATCAGAATAAGCGTCTTTAGCGTAGCTCAGCTCTGGCTAACTTGAAAAAACCTATGTGATTTGTTAAACAATCACACGATCCCAGCAATTATATAACAAAAAATTTCAATTTTCTCTGCCAGAGAATAAAAAGGTAACAACAATTTTATTATCAGTAACTTCCTGCTCCTGTGGAAAGAAACAGTCCTGTAATAATTGTTGTGTGTGGTCAACCTAAATATTAAAAGGCTTGGTCTAGGGGAAGTAATTACTTTAAAAAAAAATTACACCCTACTTCACAAAGACAATCAAACACACTCTCTCTAGATAGACTTAAAATACCAGCGAGCGCTTTATTTATTTTCGTACTCGCTGCCGATGAAACTCAGAATTCCGAACGAGCGAACCATTTATTGTCGTAAATTTTCCTGAGAAAATTCTGGTGGATAGTGGTCCCGTTAGAGTGTAGAATGATAGTGAAGGCTCTGTGAGAATAAGGTTTTAGGAAAGAAGGATCGTTGATTCACAAGTGCTGGGAAGAGTAAGGACAGTCTCTTTTACGACAATATTTGTCTCTCAACACTACTCCTACCACTCTTCTGAACAAACAATTGTTTGCCAGTTTCCAGACACTCAGGTGCACACACAAATTTGGTGATTCAAACACACAACGTACGTGAATACAGACTACGATAACGAATATGAGTAAGTTTGGGTTCGGGCCTGCCAACACAAATGCTAAAAGTTTTATTACTTTTATTTAGCATAAAATCAAGTCACAAACAATTATCAATTTACATGCAGAAATCAAAGGTTACAAAACTACAAATGACAAGGTGGGGTGGGTTTTTTGAGGAGAAGTATTCAATACACCCTTCCCGTTTGTATTTAACAAAGAAAAAGGCCCGGTCCCAAAGACAGGGGGGGGGGGGTGGTGAGATGATGATCAGAGATAGGCAATTTAACCCAACGATAAATTTATTACTCTGAGACGAAGGTTTACAGTAATTAGTGTGGGGTAGAAAAAATCCTATAGTTCTCAAATGTTTCCCCTGTATTCAACAGATTTACGGGAGGGGGAAAAACACAGTTAATAAATCCCCCTTGGAGAAATCCCATACAATGAATACAGTACAAAATAAATACTAGGTTGAACTAATTAAAATGGTAGAAAGATTAAATCTCCTTTCGTAAAAAAAAACACGCTTGTGAAGGCCCGCACACAGTCACGCTCACACACTTACCGAATCGTGGATTCTGGCACTTCATAGAAATTTTACAACAGCAGATAAACACTAGACCAATGGAAAATGTCTTGTTACTTCTGTGTCAAGCCCCAGATTTATCGAGGTTGGCTGGTAGCAAATGGTCTCGAAAATCGCTAGACGATGAAGCGTAAGTGTTACTGTTGGTTCTAGATAAAGTTCCTAATGAATGGCACAGGCACTTGGTGTCACGTAGGTCTTTATATCATTAAATTGCCTACATCTTCTTCCTATTCTCTCACCCGCATCTTTTATTTTATTATCTTTCCTTACTTGTTTTTTCCTGTATTTTTCGCATCACTTGTTTTGCGAATAATATTTTCTTCAGTATCCTCAAACTTTACCTTGTGTTTTTTCTCATACTGGGATACATAATTTTATTACATAGATGTCAGTCAGACGTGAAGTGCGATTTAGTTGCAGTCCATCTCAGACATCGAGCCGACTTGGGTCTGCACCTTCAGATGACACGACACTCCTGAGTTAGATTCTCGACGTAAACGCGTGAGAAGGCTATGAGAGAGCCGACATCCGTCTGCATTTTTCACCGGTCAGCGTGAGGTGCGAAGTAGTATAAGTGTCAGTTCAGAGTTTCGTCGAAATAGCTCCGGCGAAGTGTGAAAATCGCCCATGCACTGCAGACGGTTGTCTGAGATTTGCAACTGACACGCGCTTTTCCCGGTCAGTTTGTTAACGCAGGTGCGTAATCGCCCTGGTGGCAGTTACGACACGCCTCTAAGTTAAACGTAGCTGTTATGAGAAGGGGGAGAGATCGGGGCGGGGGAGATAGTTCATCCTTTGTCTGGTTTAAAATATTAACCCACGTTTGAAACTATTTCATTTCACTCAGTAACTTGGCAGTTAGACTAGAACAACCTTCGTTCGATTTCTAAATAATCTCTGTAAATAGAGATGGCCTTTAGTTTGGTCGAAATGGTTTAAGTTCTTAGTACTTCTGTGTTTGAGGTGAATATTATATATAATAGATCTCTAGTATTTTGTGAAGTGATTAAGTGTTAAATCGCCGATTTCATTCTAAACTAGTTCTGTGTCCAGAGTGCTTAATTTATAGTTGGTATTATTTTTCTAGTGACGCATACAGTGGAAAGCAGAATAAATTATATTTTTAGCTTACTAAACAAGTAGCTGAAATGAGTTTAATTTAACTGTTAAATACTCAGTCGAAACTGTTTTAATAACTAACTTATAAATGCTAGATGCGACATCAGTGAATATTGACGGAATACGAAGATATTCCTAATTCCTGATGATTGATTTTTATATAACTTACTTTACGGGAAGTTTTAATTATAAGTCAAGCAGTCGGCTTGCTATTTAAAATGTAAGTTATATTGAGTACATATATGTAAATTATTTGATATGTGTTATTTCTTTTACATAGTGAAACGGTGGTACCCAACTTGCCAGCGTTTAGTAAAGAGACATATTTGTGTGAAGCATAGAAGTTCCTATCTTTAACCACGTGGGGGTTTTGTTTCAAGTAACACTGGTCTGACAGTGCATATGCCATCAGAGAGAGACAGTAATAGCAATCCCACTAACGGTTTCTAAAGACTAGAAATATATATTGGGCTTTTGAGCCAGTTCATATTGCTCCACAAATTTAAATGTACATGCTGCCTGGCGGCGAGAATATTACAAGAATAACATTAACATTCCGACAGAGATTGTGACTAGTATTGTGGTGACCAAATATAGTACCTGCCTGAAAGAAGACACCGATCTGACATTCCTTAAATCCTAGAATCCAAAGCTAATGACATTGTGCTCTGCTAACTTTCGTGCCTGGACAAATTTTATGTGACTTAATCAGACATTCGGAGAAAAAAATTAGAACACCCAAGGAATCGTTTCCCTGAGACAGAGAGTTCAGTACGTCTTTTGGAACTGGGGGTTTCTTGGTCGATGACTGCATTTTTCGGGTCTGTGCGAAGGTCCTAGAATTATTATGTTCCCAGAGGCCGCGAGCAAAGTTGTGAGTATATATGTGTGAGCAAGGCCATGGCTGAATGAATGAGAGTACACAGGCCAGAGTGTTATTTTACCGGTATATTATTGTCACTCATTTGCTATCTTAAATTTTAAAATCTGCAGAATTTGTTACAAATGCTAGAGTTTCTTTTTCTTAGGCTAAATCAGATTATCCAACTCTGTTCATACATTTACGAGAAAGAAAGAAACCTCTTAGATTCAACCCTATGTATCTATAACTCTTTGGGCCATCATCTGTTCTCTTAACGGGGCTGTGGGCTAAACCTAGAGTAAGATTCTAACGGGCTATCATCCTTGTAGCATTTTTTTCTTAAATTTTATGACTATTTGTATATGTTTCTCCTTGATGTATTTCTTTGGTGTTGTGAGAAGATATTTTTTTGATGATAATAATAAAAATCTCTCTTGAACTAATCAGTGCGTTGGTCAGCTCGTTCAAAATAATCTATATAATCATTGTTATAGATTTCCCACGTCTGTGTGTTTAACTGTCGTCACGTATATGTGCGTGCCCGTGAGTAGATAGAGATATATTAATATATATCTATGTTTAGACTGTCTGACGCCTTTAAAGCTGTCGTAGAGGATAGGTGAAAGAGAGAAGATTTCTTCGATTTTTTTTTCAGAGACAGCCTCTATATCACAGTCTATCATCTCACTTGTGGAAATTCTATTTCATTTTACTAACTCTCACCGTGACTATCACCTATTCTAACCTATTCAGAAGGGACCCACCCCTAGTCTTAATTCTCCTATCCTAAAATCTACGACAAATGTGGTCTCGTCCGACATATTTTTGAACTTAGAATAGGAAGACGAGTACGACAAATGTGGTCTCGTCTATCTGGATTTTGAACTTAAGATTCTTTATTCTGTAATAGAGTAAGAGTTTGATGTCTTGTGAGTTGTTATATCTTTAAATAATTTATCCCCTAGACTAACGATCTGTTTTCGGGCGTGCTGACCACACAAACTGATACGTTTTTTCCACAGCATTTGAATAATATACATTTGAGTTACAAGTGGATTTTGTCGGAATATATGTTAATTGTTGATTGTAATACTAAACGCTGGTAAAGTTTTGTGAGTGTATAACATTCACAGGGTTTTGAAGAAGTAGGTGTTTGAGCAAAGCTAAGGAGTGCGTTTCGGACTACTCGTCCAGATTAATTGCCTCCCTTAATCTAACTGTCTTCAGGGGGTGAACTTGATAGTGGATTAAAAAAAAAAGGGGGGGATTTTTTTTTTGTTCTCTCCGAAATGTTTGCTATAATCATTGTGTTTTCCACTGTAGCAACTTATTTTTTCAGTGAGTAAATCTTAACTACCATTTAGTTGGCGTAGTCGTGTTTTGCATTAGGTGCTTTATTGCCGATTAATAGCAGCGATAGTTAGATTTTTATTTTTGGGAGGAGGTATCCCAGGGTTAAATATATCTTCTTTTGATTTTTGGTATTTTTTTTTCTCGTAAGTGGTAGGAACCAGTGTATCCTTTTTCCTATTTCCTTTCTCCACTAGTCTCAGTCACTGACATAATATGGCCGAGAGGGCAAAGCTTAGACAACTCCTCAGGGACGAAGCGAGAGAGGAGGGACTGGAAGGAGAGGAAGCGAAAGCGTTTGTCAGAGACGAACTTGAGAGATATGATGCGGAGAGGAAAGCAGCTGAAGCTAAAGAGGAAAAAGAAGAACTAAGGAGGAAAGAAGAAGCAGCGGAGAGGAAAGAAGCGGAAGACCGGCTATTACAGCAGAAGAAGATGGATGAGGAAATGGAAATCCGCAGGATGCAGCATGAGGAAAGAGAGAAGGAGAGACAGCATGAGAAGGAGAGAGAAGAGAGACAGCATGAGTTAGCTCTTAAAACTCTAGAATTCCAAGGTCGTGGTGCTGCCTCTACCTCCAGCAATGGAGAGTCTTCTCCTCATTCTTCCTTAACTGATCTTTCTAATACGCAATCTACTCACCTCACTGCTATGTCTTTTCCGCTAGAATCTTTCCCTTGTCCAAATGAGAAGATTGACACTTGGCTAGAAAAATTTGAGAAAATTGCAACTCTGTACGGTTTAGAGAGGTCGCGTTGGAACATGAAGCTTTCTCAGGCGCTGAAAAGCAGTGCGTATGATGTTTACGCCAAACTGGAAAGCAGCCAACAAGACAACTATGATCTGTTGAAGAAAGCGCTACTGGAGCGTTTTGAAATGAATGCGCGAAAGTTTTTGCAACTGTTTCGCAACAGCAGAAAAGAGAATTCTGAAACTTTTCAGCAGTTCTCGTCTCGGTTGAAGGGATATCTGACAAAGTGCCTAGAGCTCTCGCAGCTCCCCTCTACCTATGAAGGTCTTGAGGAATTTGTTTTAACAGAACAAATAAAGAACACTTTGTCTGCTGATACCCGGAGATTTCTCGCTGAGCATGGGGCAGAAAAAACTTGAAGACATTTTGGAAAAGTCTGAGCGTTATCAAAATGCGCTGTCTGAACTACCGGCCACAAAGCGGAAACCGACAGAGGAGCATTTTCGAAAACATAACCTAGAGCAATCTTCTCAGGCTTCTAACCAAAATAACCACAGAGAAACTGGACCTCAAAACCCCTCTCCTGAAAAATCCAAGTTCTACAAGAACAAGTACCCCAACCACCCCAAACAGTCTGATCAACCCGACCGCCCTACATAGCAGCGTGGCCAGAAAGGACAAGGTGGCAAAGGGAGAACCCCTGAGCACGGGACATATGATCAGACCGAGCACACCGAGCCTAAACGCATCGGATGCTTATTAACAGTCTCGCAAGGCGGAATTATTGACAGTGATTCCCAACCTGTTGGGGATAGACCCTCAACGCGAGGTACTGTTACTTTGAACGGTTCTCAAACTTCTTGCTTATTTGACACGGGGCTTTCTTATGATTGCATTGTTGCCAGAAACCTGGTCAAACCCGGTCAAGAGACAGCAGAGACCGTCCAACTTTGTGGAGTTCGTAAGAGTGATGCACCTACAGCGCTTCCCATCGCATTGGTGGAGATCCACTCTGATTTTGTCAGAGGTGTGATCAAAGCGGCTGTTATGGATGATCCCATCTACCCAGTCATACTTGGCGGGAGATACGTGTGTATTGGGAAACCGGAAGAGCCGATTGTGGCAGCAGTAACTACAAGAGGGCAAACCAAAAAGGAACGGGAGCCTGCGCCTAATTTGTTACCTATGGAACTTAAAGAAGCGCAACAAAAGGATCCTACTTTGGCACCCTGCTTTAGGAAACTGCCCATGGCTAAGGAACCCAACCAGCACGGGGACATTTTTTCTAAGGATGGCGTACTTTATCGCAGAACGGGCAAGCCTGACCAAGGTTACAACCAGCTCCTAGTACCGAAACAGTACAGAAGCCAAATCCTAGAAATGGGGCACTCTCTTCCCTTCAGCGGACATATGGGACAGAACGCCACAAACCAACGGATAACCACTCATTATTGGTGGCCAGGAGTAAATACTGATATTATCAGATATGTCAAATCCTGTGCCCAGTGCCAACGTGTGCCACCCAAGCAACGAGCACCCCCAGTCTCTTTGGGTGAAATGCCAATAATGGGAACACCATTCGAACGGGTTGTGATCGACATTTTAGGGCCTTTCGAAAGGACTAAAAGAAGGAACAGGTTCATCCTGACCTTAGTCGATACATGCACTTTATGGGCAGAAGCTATCCCGCTAACATGCGCAGATGCCAAGCATGTCGCAGAAGCCCTCGTGCAGATTTTCACTCGGTTGGGATTCCCTCAGCAAGTGTTGACGGATAACGGATCTCCATACCGAAACCTGTTGATGGATGAGATCGTTAAGATCTTGAGGACCCAACACATCCACACTAAGCCATATACTCCGGCCGGAAATGGGCTCGTGGAACGTGCTAATGGAAACCTCAACATGATGCTAAGTAAACTGGCACAAGTGAAACCTGAAGATTGGGATCTTTGTATTCCTGCAGCATTATTTGGCTACAGAGAATCTCCTCATACTTCCACAGGATTTCCGCCAGCTACACTCTTATTCGGCAGACCCATTAAGGGCCCGCTTGAAGCCTTAGTTCAGTCTCTGACAGACGAGAAGGCGGATGAGACAGTTGTCTCAGCAAGTAAATATATGTCGGTTTTAAAGGAAAGGTTGAAACTAGGGTGGGACCTAGCAACGACTAACTTTAAGCGAGCACGCACAAAGCACGCTAACCGATACAGGAAAGTCGCGAAAGAGAGAGAACTGGAAGCAGGAGAGAAAGTTTTGGTGTTACTCCCTACCGAGAACAACCAACTGAAGATCGGATGGCAAGGGCCGTTTACCGTCCTGAAAAAGATTTCTAAAGCTAACTACCAGATATCTATTCAAGGAATGGAGAAGGTTTTCCATTTAAATCTCTTAAAGAGATACTTGGAAAGACCAGTGCCAATCTCCGACCATCTCCTGACGATCGCCAAAACTGACGAAGATGACGATAGTGGCAGGGAAACTCCACTGCACACACAGGAAATCTTTGAAAAATGTCAGAAGCGGCGACGCTCTTTCAAGCGCGCATGGGAGACATTCCAGAGGAAGAAAACGTTGGGGCAGACTTAATGAGTAGGACTTGCAGAGAGATGGAGGGGGAAGATGAGAGGGAAGAAGACAGTGTTGCGTGCATATTTTGACGCACATATTACAAAAATCGATATGGCTATTTAATATGGAAAAGATATAGACATTCATTCATTTGTGTATGAAAATGCTGTCTATGGGGAAGGCTAGATAATCCATAATTGTTTTACCCTTTTGATTATAGGAGTAATCGTTCTTGATATTAATTCGGCGCATGGATATGACACCCTTGTCCGTACCTATTTCTTAGGGCCAGAAAATAGATTAATTTGCTTATTATGTTTATGGCCTGAATTCATATGTATTACATATTATTAGTACAAGTAGAATCAGTCCTATATTGTATATTTTGGATGGGTAGGCAGGACTATATTCTTGTTACACCGCTCTAGCGGAAGTAGGAGTTGTCTTGTCTAGTCGTGATGAGTTCCGATGTACCGTGACAATGGCGGGTACGCATTTTTCCAGGGCTGGTATATTCTTCAGTAAAAATGATTTACGAAGTAGTTTTTCTTCTATAGGAGATTGTGTCTCTACTAGAGTTGTGTTAGAGACTCTCCTAATGTACGGTACCATGTATGATTCGGACTCCAGGTAATTCCAGTCCCTGTTTTGATGATCTCAGGTCGGTTAGGCCTAGCGGGAATTTTGTGCTTCGCAACGTTAGGGTCAAGTTTGTATCGACGGAGATGACAGGCTCCATACTGTAATTATGTCTACGCGAGGTAACTGGATTACGGTAGATCTGTGTGGAGGAACTTTATGAAATTATGCATATGTATTGCAAATTAACTTTGGCTTATATATATATCCTCCTGTGAGCGAGTGAGCGACAACTCAGGTAGGCGGCCATGTTACATTCCTGTCATCGCATTTTTTGGATCACTGTCTAAAGAACGGAACATGTATCTTATTATTCGGACAGTGGCAAGGAGATCTCAATTTTGATAG
Organism: Oreohelix idahoensis; assembly: GCA_024509875.1. Taxonomy (NCBI): domain Eukaryota; kingdom Metazoa; phylum Mollusca; class Gastropoda; order Stylommatophora; family Oreohelicidae; genus Oreohelix; species Oreohelix idahoensis. The sequence continues at coordinate 75,511 of JAMPIV010018641.1, forward strand.
AAACCCCTTATCGTGGTTTCACAATATGATAAACTGTGAATATAAAGCAACTTTAGTTACTTACCGATCCGCCTTCACTGACGCGCTTAGTCAGATAGGGGATGCGGCCATTGATGTACTACCTATTATTTATGAATGTGCCATGACATAGGATCTACTATGTATGCCTGCAAATTGATATGTCAACATACCCATGATTTACTCGTTATGTCCCAGTGTGAGCGTCCAAATAAACTGTGTAAACAAAGATTCCAGCAGTCTGCATTGGTGCCTTGTAGACACAAGTGAATGAGTGTTTAGATTGGTCAGAACACGAACAGTACACCATTCGCGTTAAACACACTCTACACTTCTACCCATATATACACCATCCTGCGTCGGTTGAAGTGACCAAGTTTAGGGCCTGCTTCCCTGGAGCCTTAGAGGGAAACTACTGTTTACAGCTGCCTTTGCCTTCCCTAACTTAGGACTAGGGTGAGTTACCCATTTACAGCTGGGTAGACTGGAGCATGCCTGATCTCAACAACTCTGTACACTACAATGGACATATACAGTAGTGGCACTACCAACCACATGTTACAGTGATTGATAGTGGAGCTTTACAGAAGAAAGAGAACACACCACACTTTACAGAAGGTTTACAGTATACAACTGATACTTCTTTACAGACTGACATTTTACAGTGTGTGTGAAAGCAACTTTACAGTGGGAAAGAAATTTTACAGACAGACACCGCGAAGCTACGGTTATAGGACATTTAATTCCATAACGTAGACATGGAGTGCTTCCATATCTTAAAGGGGGGACGTCCTGTCACGTAGGTCTTTATATCATTAAATTGCCTACATCTTCTTCCTATTCTCTCACCCGCATCTTTTATTTTATTATCTTTCCTTACTTGTTTTTTCCTGTATTTTTCGCATCACTTGTTTTGCGAATAATATTTTCTTCAGTATCCTCAAACTTTACCTTGTGTTTTTTCTCATACTGGGATACGTAATTTTATTACATAGATGTCAGTCAGACGTGAAGTGCGATTTAGTTGCAGTCCATCTCAGACATCGAGCCGACTTGGGTCTGCACCTTCAGATGACACGACACTCCTGAGTTAGATTCTCGACGTAAACGCGTGAGAAGGCTATGAGAGAGCCGACATCCGTCTGCATTTTTCACCGGTCAGCGTGAGGTGCGAAGTAGTATAAGTGTCAGTTCAGAGTTTCGTCGAAATAGCTCCGGCGAAGTGTGAAAATCGCCCATGCACTGCAGACGGTTGTGTGAGATTTGCAACTGACACGCGCTTTTCCCGGTCAGTTTGTTAACGCAGGTGCGTAATCGCCCTGGTGGCAGTTACGACACGCCTCTAAGTTAAACGTAGCTGTTATGAGAAGGGGGAGAGATCGGGGCGGGGGAGATAGTTCATCCTTTGTCTGGTTTAAAATATTAACCCACGTTTGAAACTATTTCATTTCACTCAGTAACTTGGCAGTTAGACTAGAACAACCTTCGTTCGATTTCTAAATAATCTCTGTAAATAGAGATGGCCTTTAGTTTGGTCGAAATGGTTTAAGTTCTTAGTACTTCTGTGTTTGAGGTGAATATTATATATAATAGATCTCTAGTATTTTGTGAAGTGATTAAGTGTTAAATCGCCGATTTCATTCTAAACTAGTTCTGTGTCCAGAGTGCTTAATTTATAGTTGGTATTATTTTTCTAGTGACGCATACAGTGGAAAGCAGAATAAATTATATTTTTAGCTTACTAAACAAGTAGCTGAAATGAGTTTAATTTAACTGTTAAATACTCAGTCGAAACTGTTTTAATAACTAACTTATAAATGCTAGATGCGACATCAGTGAATATTGACGGAATACGAAGATATTCCTAATTCCTGATGATTGATTTTTATATAACTTACTTTACGGGATGTTTTAATTATAAGTCAAGCAGTCGGCTTGCTATTTAAAATGTAAGTTATATTGAGTACATATATGTAAATTATTTGATATGTGTTATTTCTTTTACATAGTGAAACGGTGGTACCCAACTTGCCAGCGTTTAGTAAAGAGACATATTTGTGTGAAGCATAGACAGTTCCTATCTTTAACCACGTGGGGGTTTTGTTTCAAGTAACACTGGTCTGACAGTGCATATGCCATCAGAGAGAGACAGTAATAGCAATCCCACTAACGGTTTCTAAAGACTAGAAATATATATTGGGCTTTTGAGCCAGTTCATATTGCTCCACAAATTTAAATGTACATGCTGCCTGGCGGCGAGAATATTACAAGAATAACATTAACATTCCGACAGAGATTGTGACTAGTATTGTGGTGACCAAATATAGTACCTGCCTGAAAGAAGACACCGATCTGACATTCCTTAAATCCTAGAATCCAAAGCTAATGACATTGTGCTCTGCTAACTTTCGTGCCTGGACAAATTTTATGTGACTTAATCAGACATTCGGAGAAAAAAATTAGAACACCCAAGGAATCGTTTCCCTGAGACAGAGAGTTCAGTACGTCTTTTGGAACTGGGGGTTTCTTGGTCGATGACTGCATTTTTCGGGTCTGTGCGAAGGTCCTAGAATTATTATGTTCCCAGAGGCCGCGAGCAAAGTTGTGAGTATATATGTGTGAGCAAGGCCATGGCTGAATGAATGAGAGTACACAGGCCAGAGTGTTATTTTACCGGTATATTATTGTCACTCATTTGCTATCTTAAATTTTAAAATCTGCAGAATTTGTTACAAATGCTAGAGTTTCTTTTTCTTAGGCTAAATCAGATTATCCAACTCTGTTCATACATTTACGAGAAAGAAAGAAACCTCTTAGATTCAACCCTATGTATCTATAACTCTTTGGGCCATCATCTGTTCTCTTAACGGGGCTGTGGGCTAAACCTAGAGTAAGATTCTAACGGGCTATCATCCTTGTAGCATTTTTTTCTTAAATTTTATGACTATTTGTATATGTTTCTCCTTGATGTATTTCTTTGGTGTTGTGAGAAGATATTTTTTTGATGATAATAATAAAAATCTCTCTTGAACTAATCAGTGCGTTGGTCAGCTCGTTCAAAATAATCTATATAATCATTGTTATAGATTTCCCACGTCTGTGTGTTTAACTGTCGTCACGTATATGTGCGTGCCCGTGAGTAGATAGAGATATATTAATATATATCTATGTTTAGACTGTCTGACGCCTTTAAAGCTGTCGTAGAGGATAGGTGAAAGAGAGAAGATTTCTTCGATTTTTTTTTCAGAGACAGCCTCTATATCACAGTCTATCATCTCACTTGTGGAAATTCTATTTCATTTTACTAACTCTCACCGTGACTATCACCTATTCTAACCTATTCAGAAGGGACCCACCCCTAGTCTTAATTCTCCTATCCTAAAATCTACGACAAATGTGGTCTCGTCCGACATATTTTTGAACTTAGAATAGGAAGACGAGTACGACAAATGTGGTCTCGTCTATCTGGATTTTGAACTTAAGATTCTTTATTCTGTAATAGAGTAAGAGTTTGATGTCTTGTGAGTTGTTATATCTTTAAATAATTTATCCCCTAGACTAACGATCTGTTTTCGGGCGTGCTGACCACACAAACTGATACGTTTTTTTCCACAGCATTTGAATAATATACATTTGAGTTACAAGTGGATTTTGTCGGAATATATGTTAATTGTTGATTGTAATACTAAACGCTGGTAAAGTTTTGTGAGTGTATAACATTCACAGGGTTTTGAAGAAGTAGGTGTTTGAGCAAAGCTAAGGAGTGCGTTTCGGACTATTCGTCCAGATTAATTGCCTCCCTTAATCTAACTGTCTTTAGGGGGTGAACTTGATAGTGGATTAAAAAAAAAGGGGGGGATTTTTTTTTGTTCTCTCCGAAATGTTTGCTATAATCATTGTGTTTTCCACTGTAGCAACTTATTTTTTCAGTGAGTAAATCTTAACTACCATTTAGTTGGCGTAGTCGTGTTTTGCATTAGGTGCTTTATTGCCGATTAATAGCAGCGATAGTTAGATTTTTATTTTTGGAGGAGGTATCCCAGGGTTAAATATATCATCTTTTGATTTTTGGTATTTTTTTTCTCGTAAGTGGTAGGAACCAGTGTATCCTTTTTCCTATTTTCTTTCTCCACTAGTCTCAGTCACTGACATAATATGGCCGAGAGGGCAAAGCTTAGACAACTCCTCAGGGACGAAGCGAGAGAGGAGGGACTGGAAGGAGAGGAAGCGAAAGCGTTTGTCAGAGACGAACTTGAGAGATATGATGCGGAGAGGAAAGCAGCTGAAGCTAAAGAGGAAAAAGAAGAACTAAGGAGGAAAGAAGAAGCAGCGGAGAGGAAAGAAGCGGAAGACCGGCTATTACAGCAGAAGAAGATGGATGAGGAAATGGAAATCCGCAGGATGCAGCATGAGGAAAGAGAGAAGGAGAGACAGCATGAGAAGGAGAGAGAAGAGAGACAGCATGAGTTGGCTCTTAAAACTCTAGAATTCCAAAGTCGTGGTGCTGCCTCTACCTCCAGCAATGGAGAGTCTTCTCCTCATTCTTCCTTAACTGATCCTTCTAACACTCAATCTACTCACCTCACTGCTATGTCTTTTCCGCTAGAATCTTTCCCTTGTCCAAATGAGAAGATTGACACTTGGCTAGAAAAATTTGAGAAAATTGCAACTCTGTACGGTTTAGAGAGGTCGCGTTGGAACATGAAGCTTTCTCAGGCGCTGAAAAGCAGTGCGTATGATGTTTACGCCAAACTGGAAAGCAGCCAACAAGACAACTATGATCTGTTGAAGAAAGCGTTACTGGAGCGCTTTGAAATGAACGCTCGCAAGTTTTTGCAACTGTTTCGCAACAGCCGGAAAGAGAATTCTGAAACTTTTCAGCAGTTCTCGTCTCGGTTGAAGGGATATCTGACAAAGTGCCTAGAGCTCTCGCAGCTCCCCTCTACCTATGAAGGTCTTGAGGAATTTGTTTTAACAGAACAAATAAAGAACACTTTGTCTGCTGATACCCGGAGATTTCTCGCTGAGCAGGGGGCAGAAAAACTTGAAGACATTTTGGAAAAGTCTGAGCGTTATCAAAATGCGCTGGCTGAACTACCGGCCACAAAGCGGAAACCGACAGAGGAGCATTTTCGAAAACATAACCTAGAGCAATCTTCTCAGGCTTCTAACCAAAATAACCACAGAGAAACTGGACCTCAAAACCCCCCTCCGGAAAAATCCAAGTTCTACAAGAACAAGTACCCCAACCACCCCAAACAGTCTGATCAACCCGACCGCCCTACATGGCAGCGTGGCCAGAAAGGACAAGGTGGCAAAGGGAGAACCCCTGAGCACGGGACATATGATCAGACCGAGCACACCGAGCCTAAACGCATCGGATGCTTATTAACAGTCTCGCAAGGCGGAATTATTGACAGTGATTCCCAACCTGTTGGGGATAGACCCTCAACGCGAGGTACTGTTACTTTGAACGGTTCTCAAACTTCTTGCTTATTTGACACGGGGCTTTCTTATGATTGCATTGTTGCCAGAAACCTGGTCAAACCCGGTCAAGAGACAGCAGAGACCGTCCAACTTTGTGGAGTTCGTAAGAGTGATGCACCTACAGCGCTTCCCATCGCATTGGTGGAGATACACTCTGATTTTGTCAGAGGTGTGATCAAAGCGGCTGTTATGGATGATCCCATCTACCCAGTCATACTTGGCGGGAGATACGTGTGTATTGGGAAACCGGAAGAGCCGATTGTGGCAGCAGTAACTACAAGAGGGCAAACCAAAAAGGAACGGGAGCCTGCGCCAAATTTGTTACCTATGGAACTTAAAGCAGCGCAACAAAAGGATCCTACTTTGGCACCCTGCTTTAGGAAACCGCCCATGGCTAAGGAAACCAAACAGCACGGGGACATTTTTTCTGAGGATGGCGTACTTTATCGGAGAACGGGCAAGCCTGACCAAGGTTACAACCAGCTCCTAGTACCGAAACAGTACAGAAGCCAAATCCTAGAAATGGGGCACTCTCTTCCCTTCAGCGGACATATGGGACAGAACGCCACAAACCAACGGATAACCACTCATTATTGGTGGCCAGGAGTAAATACTGATATTATCAGATATGTCAAATCCTGTGCCCAGTGCCAACGTGTGCCACCCAAGCAACGAGCACCCCCAGTCTCTTTGGGTGAAATGCCAATAATGGGAACACCATTCGAACGGGTTGTGATCGACATTTTAGGGCCTTTCGAAAGGACTAAAAGAAGGAACAGGTTCATCCTGACCTTAGTCGATACATGCACTTTATGGGCAGAAGCTATCCCGCTAACATGCGCAGATGCCAAGCATGTCGCAGAAGCCCTCGTGCAGATTTTCACTCGGTTGGGATTCCCTCAGCAAGTGTTGACGGATAACGGATCTCCATACCGAAACCTGTTGATGGATGAGATCGTTAAGATCTTGAGGACCCAACACATCCACACTAAGCCATATACTCCGGCCGGAAATGGGCTCGTGGAACGTGCTAATGGAAACCTCAACATGATGCTAAGTAAACTGGCACAAGTGAAACCTGAAGATTGGGATCTTTGTATTCCTGCAGCATTATTTGGCTACAGAGAATCTCCTCATACTTCCACAGGATTTCCGCCAGCTACACTCTTATTCGGCAGACCCATTAAGGGCCCGCTTGAAGCCTTACTTCAGTCTCTGACAGACGAGAAGGCGGATGAGACAGTTGTCTCAGCAAGTAAATATGTGTCGGTTTTAAAGGAAAGGTTGAAACTAGGGTGGGACCTAGCAACGACTAACTTTAAGCGAGCACGCACAAAGCACGCTAACCGATACAGGAAAGTCGCGAAAGAGAGAGAACTGGAAGCAGGAGAGAAAGTTTTGGTGTTACTCCCTACCGGAAACAACCAACTGAAGATCGGATGGCAAGGGCCGTTTACCGTCCTGAAAAAGATTTCTAAGGCTAACTACCAGATCTCTATTCAAGGAAAGGAGAAGGTTTTCCATTTAAATCTCTTAAAGAGATACTTGGAAAGACCAGTGCCAACCTCCGACCATCTCCTGACGATCGCCAAAACTGACGAAGATGACGATAGTGGCAGGGAAACTCCACTGCACACACAGGAAATCTTTGAAAAATGTCAGAAGCGGCGACGCTCTTTCAAGCGCGCATGGGAGACATTCCAGAGGAAGAAAACGTTGGGGCAGACTTAATGAGTAGGACTTGCAGAGAGATGGAGGGGGAAGATGAGAGGGAAGAAGACAGTGTTGCGTGCATATTTTGACGCACATATTACAAAAATCGATATGGCTATTTAATATGGAAAAGATATAGACATTCATTCATTTGTGTATGAAAATGCTGTCTATGGGGAAGGCTAGATAATCCATAATTGTTTTACCCTTTTGATTATAGGAGTAATCGTTCTTGATATTAATTCGGCGCATGGATATGACACCCTTGTCCGTACCTATTTCTTAGGGCCAGAAAATAGATTAATTTGCTTATTATGTTTATGGCCTGAATTCATATGTATTACATATTATTAGTACAAGTAGAATCAGTCCTATATTGTATATTTTGGATGGGTAGGCAGGACTATATTCTTGTTACACCGCTCTAGCGGAAGTAGGAGTTGTCTTGTCTAGTCGTGATGAGTTCCGATGTACCGTGACAATGGCGGGTACGCATTTTTCCAGGGCTGGTATATTCTTCAGTAAAAATGATTTACGAAGTAGTTTTTCTTCTATAGGAGATTGTGTCTCTACTAGAGTTGTGTTAGAGACTCTCCTAATGTACGGTACCATGTATGATTCGGACTCCAGGTAATTCCAGTCCCTGTTTTGATGATCTCAGGTCGGTTAGGCCTAGCGGGAATTTTGTGCTTCGCAACGCTAGGGTCAAGTTTGTATCGACGGAGATGACAGGCTCCATACTGTAATTATGTCTACGCGAGGTAACTAGATTACGGTAGATCTGTGTGGAGGAACTTTATGAAATTATGCATATGTATTGCAAATTAACTTTGGCTTATATATATATCCTCCTGTGAGCGAGTGAGCGACAACTCAGGTAGGCGGCCAAGTTACATTCCTGTCATCGCATTTTTTGGATCACTGTCTAAAGAACGGAACATGTATCTTATTATTCGGACAGTGGCAAGGAGATCTCAATTTTGATAGAAACCCCTTATCGTGGTTTCACAATATGATAAACTGTGAATATAAAGCAACTTTAGTTACTTACCGATCCGCCTTCACTGACGCGCTTAGTCAGATAGGGGATGCGGCCATTGATGTACTACCTATTATTTATGAATGTGCCATGACATAGGATCTACTATGTATGCCTGCAAATTGATATGTCAACATACCCATGATTTACTCGTTATGTCCCAGTGTGAGCGTCCAAATAAACTGTGTAAACAAAGATTCCAGCAGTCTGCATTGGTGCCTTGTAGACACAAGTGAATGAGTGTTTAGATTGGTCAGAACACGAACAGTACACCATTCGCGTTAAACACACTCTACACTTCTACCCATATATACACCATCCTGCGTCGGTTGAAGTGACCAAGTTTAGGGCCTGCTTCCCTGGAGCCTTAGAGGGAAACTACTGTTTACAGCTGCCTTTGCCTTCCCTAACTTAGGACTAGGGTGAGTTACCCATTTACAGCTGGGTAGACTGGAGCATGTCTGATCTCAACAACTCTGTACACTACAATGGACATATACAGTAGTGGCACCACCAACCACATGTTACAGTGATTGATAGTGGAGCTTTACAGAAGAAAGAGAACACACCACACTTTACAGAAGGTTTACAGTATACAACTGATACTTCTTTACAGACTGACATTTTACAGTGTGTGTGAAAGCAACTTTACAGTGGGAAAGAAATTTTACAGACAGACACCGCGAAGCTACGGTTATAGGACATTTAATTCCATAACGTAGACATGGAGTGCTTCCATATCTTAAAGGGGGGACGTCCTGTCACGTAGGTCTTTATATCATTAAATTGCCTACATCTTCTTCCTATTCTCTCACCCGCATCTTTTATTTTATTATCTTTCCTTACTTGTTTTTTCCTGTATTTTTCGCATCACTTGTTTTCAGATGACACGACACTCCTGAGTTAGATTCTCGACGTAAACGCGTGAGAAGGCTATGAGAGAGCCGACATCCGTCTGCATTTTTCACCGGTCAGCGTGAGGTGCGAAGTAGTATAAGTGTCAGTTCAGAGTTTCGTCGAAATAGCTCCGGCGAAGTGTGAAAATCGCCCATGCACTGCAGACGGTTGTGTGAGATTTGCAACTGACACGCGCTTTTCCCGGTCAGTTTGTTAACGCAGGTGCGTAATCGCCCTGGTGGCAGTTACGACACGCCTCTAAGTTAAACGTAGCTGTTATGAGAAGGGGGAGATAGTTCATCCTTTGTCTGGTTTAAAATATTAACCCACGTTTGAAACTATTTCATTTCACTCAGTAACTTGGCAGTTAGACTAGAACAACCTTCGTTCGATTTCTAAATAATCTCTGTAAATAGAGATGGCCTTTAGTTTGGTCGAAATGGTTTAAGTTCTTAGTACTTCTGTGTTTGAGGTGAATATTATATATAATAGATCTCTAGTATTTTGTGAAGTGATTAAGTGTTAAATCGCCGATTTCATTCTAAACTAGTTCTGTGTCCAGAGTGCTTAATTTATAGTTGGTATTATTTTTCTAGTGACGCATACAGTGGAAAGCAGAATAAATTATATTTTTAGCTTACTAAACAAGTAGCTGAAATGAGTTTAATTTAACTGTTAAATACTCAGTCGAAACTGTTTTAATAACTAACTTATAAATGCTAGATGCGACATCAGTGAATATTGACGGAATACGAAGATATTCCTAATTCCTGATGATTGATTTTTATATAACTTACTTTACGGGAAGTTTTAATTATAAGTCAAGCGGTCGGCTTGCTATTTAAAATGTAAGTTATATTGAGTACATATATGTAAATTATTTGATATGTGTTCTTTCTTTTATATAGTGAAACGGTGGTACCCAACTTGCCAGCGTTTAGTAAAGAGACATATTTGTGTGAAGCATAGACAGTTCCTATCTTTAACCACGTGGGGGTTTTGTTTCAAGTAACACTGGTCTGACAGTGCATATGCCATCAGAGAGAGACAGTAATAGCAATCCCACTAACGGTTTCTAAAGACTAGAAATATATATTGGGCTTTTGAGCCAGTTCATATTGCTCCACAAATTTAAATGTACATGCTGCCTGGCGGCGAGAATATTACAAGAATAACATTAACATTCCGACAGAGATTGTGACTAGTATTGTGGTGACCAAATATAGTACCTGCCTGAAAGAAGACACCGATCTGACATTCCTTAAATCCTAGAATCCAAAGCTAATGACATTGTGCTCTGCTAACTTTCGTGCCTGGACAAATTTTATGTGACTTAATCAGACATTCGGAAAAAAAATTAGAACACTGATGCGTGATGCCATATGATGATGGATGGTATCCGCATGTCTGGTTTTGTGTAGTGTGTAGATGATGTACAGTCAAACAATGATCATACAAAAACAGGGCAATCCACACAAGGACGTTAGTTAACTCACGACGTATAAAGTCAATGATGCTTGTAACAGCTAGTGACGTTTCTCTGTATCATTTATTGTGGACGCCACAGTGACAAAATGTATACGCGAATATGTAGGTACATCAGACAGTCATTATCACAGCAACAATGTCAGTATAGCAATGGACGGTAGACAGCATCATAATAAAGGTGATTCACAGGCATGTCAATACATTATAAGGCTGTAATGTAGTCGGGAAAATTCTCCATCCCTTTCTATCTTAGCCAGGAGATAACCAGATGTATGAGATCAGTTCACTCTCCTTAATCTGACTTCAGCAAGACAGACACGTCTTCTAAAGTATAAATAATGTCCTCAAAAAATCCTCTAGATAACAAAGGTTTCAAACCTAGTTCATGTAGCGAAGTAGCAAGTAATGGTCCTTGGGACATGCATCAACCCGATGCGGTTCAATGTAGCAATATGTGAGCTGAGAAAACATCTCGTGATGACGACTTTCAAAGACAGGCTACGAATCAAATGTCACTCACGGACAAAAATCGATAAAGTTAATGTAAATGTAATTTACCTTGCCTTCAGGAAATAACCACAGAAATAATACGCTTTTCCGGCGTGTGGAAATACACTAGAGGTATCATCTCGAATAAACGAAATATCCATAAGAGGACTCACATTCCTGACAGAATAAATTAGCAGAGACGCTCCACAGAGACGTCCCTTCGCTATCGAAATCTTCGCTCACTGACTGGTGGGCGGAAACCCGTTCGACAAAGACCCAAGATTTGGGCATGCGCAGTCCAGCGCGAATCGACCACCGCTCAGAAAACTTAAGACACAAGGACCTTTACCAAGAACCAGCTTAAGAATGATTACCTTATAAGGATAACCCAACAGGTTGCCAACCGCTTTTTAAAAAAACGGCCTAGCCAGTCCATACATGGACTCGATTCAAGAACGCGTAACAAACTTAACTGCTATCGATACCAACGCGAGGAGACAACTGCTTACAATGAAAAGTGACTATAAATTTCAAGCAATTGTTCCCTTGCGTTACAAAATATATAGCTTGTACATAAAACGATGTTGCGAGAATTTCACACGCAACATATCACCACCTCCTCCCGATAAAAAAAAAATGTGGAACATATTTTTTTTTTTTTTAAATATCAAAGAGCATGCGATAAGCGGCTCAAAACGCACGAATTATGCGCGGATAATTAATTAAATTGCCTAACATGAGGCTAAATATAGAGTGTCTGGTGAGAATATACCTCAACAGAAAAATAAATATGTCTCAAAAAATATTCACATCGGGGAGGTGTCACCAACACACATCACGTTAGCATGTAAACACAATATACGTATGCAAGTTACCATAGACATCATTAAATAGCATACTCTAATATTGTCTTTAAAAATGGATGTACAAATCTGATAGGAAAATTTAAATAGTACATTATTTGACATGTAATGACATAAGTACATAGTAAAGTTAAACTACATGACGATCCAGGACATATCCTCTGGCATTCCGAGGGTAAGTACACAATCTAGAACTCGTCATGCTTGATAATAGTAAGGTAAGTCCTCAGCTCATCAATGACATTCTGAGAAAGTACAAGCAATATAATGCTAATTAATAACTAATATGCTTCATAAGGTACAATACATTATTAATAATTGTGGCTGTTTAGTAAACTAACGGCCCTTATATTAACTACTCAGTCTTCCTCTATCATCTTAAAAAACGAACAGAAGAAGATGATAACAAAGCACGATAGTGTGTACATATAAAGTGAGTACAGATGTGCTAATCTATTGTAGTAATATAGGTGTGTTATGACTCTGTAATATATAGAAATATAGGACAGAAGTATTAGTTGGAGTCATGTGGGCATCTAGACAAAATGTCAGCCATCACATTATCCGCACCACGGATAGCTCGTACCGTGAAGTGAAAAGGTTGAAGAGCTATAGCATATCGAGTGGATCTCGAACTCTTCAAATTCTTAGTCTGAATAGCTGTAAGAGCTTTTTGATCAGTCTCTAGAATGAAATGTGCGCCCAGGAGGAATCTTTGTAGTTTAGAATTGACCAAACCATCGCTAACAACTCACGGTCTAAAACCGAGTAGTTCCTCTCTGCCGCATTTAGTTTTCTAGAAATGTACATAACAGGATGCAGAGTATTTGCATATTCTTGCATCAGTGCTGCTCCAATCCCAGTGGATGAAGCATCACTCCGAAGAACAAAAGTCCTATCAAGAGTAGGTAATCTTAAGATGGGAGGAGAAGAAAATATATTCTTGATTTGGTCTAGTGAAGATTGGCATTCTTCAGACCAACGGACCAGATTAGGCGAACCTTTCTTCAACAATGTTGAGAGAGGTGCCATGATCGAAGATAAATTTGGAATAAATCTCCCATAAAATTGAATTAAACCTAAGAGACTCCTAACTTGTTTCTTCGTTTTAGGAACAGAGATGTTCAGTATTTTGGAAGTATTGTGGTCTTTTGTCTTCAAGAGACCATGACCAACACGATGACCCAGGAAAGAGATTTCACCAAAACCAACAAAAGCTTTAGAAGGTTTTGCTGTCAAATTATTCTCACGTAGAGTGGACAGTAAGTCATATAAACCTAAATAGTGATCTTCCCAGGTATCACTGAAGAGACAGATGTCATCTAAGTATGCGATGACATCCGAACGATGTGACAGAATTTGACGCATCATGCGAACGAAAGTGGCAGGGGCGTTCATGAGACCAAAAGGCATAACATTCCATTGAAATAGACCCCTAGGTGTAGAAAAAGCAGTAAGAGGTTTGGCATGCTCTGCTAAAGGCACTTGCCAATAACCTTTAGACAAGTCAAGTTTAGTGAAGAATCTAGAATTAGAAAGTCTAATCAGTAGATCTTCTAACAAAGGCATCGGTTCAGCATCGAACTTTGTGACCTGATTCAATTTGCGATAATCAACGCAAATTCGTATGTTCTTATCCTTCTTCCGGACAATAACCATGGAAGAAGAATATGGTGAAGTCGATGGTTCAATTATATTTAATTGAATCATTTCATCCAATTCCTTTTCCACTTGCGACTGAAAGTGTATAGGGATAGGATAAGGCCTAACCCTAATTGGATTATTGTCGGTAAGAATTATGTCATGTTCTATGACATCTGTGTGTCCAGGAATGTCAGTGAGAACATCCTGAAATGTTTGTAACATCGACGAGACTTGTCGATGTTCGTCACCAGAAAGATTAGGAGAAACAGAAACGTTTTTCCAAGATTCCGTGGAATGTAATGGAACCACTGGAAGGGGAAGATTGACATCAGAGAAGGTAGATTCCTCATCCTGTATGACAGACAGGGATGAATAATGACCGTGAGGTGCAGGAGCATCATCCGTTGCCTGGAAAATAGGCAGCAAATAGTCCGGACGTTCGTGAAATTCCGAAAGCATGTTTATGTGGAAAGTTTTATGCTTTCCATCAATATCGACCACATAGTCAACATCGGAAATCCGAGAGACTATTGCATACGGACCTTTCCATGCAATAAGAAGTCTATTTTCCCTACTGGGGAGTAGGACGAATGCTTTGTCACCTGGACAAAGTTGTCGTAGACATCTATTCTTGTTAGCAAACTGCCTTGCCTTCTCTTTAGCAATTTCTGATGAAGCAGTTGCTAGCTTACATGCCTCAATGATCTTTTGTCTAAGAGCAATGACATACTCATATGAGGATTGAGTTTCATCGCTAATATCATCGGCAGTGATGAGATCGTGTAATAAAGACATAGGGCCGCGTGGACGCGCGCCAAAGACAAGTTCGAAGGGAGAAAATCCTGTGTGTTCATTAGGGACTTCTCTATAGGCAAAGAGAGCCGCGGGTAAAACCCTGTCCCAATCTTGAGGATGATCTTCAGTTATCTTACCAAGCAAAGTCTTGAGCGTTCTATTCAGACGCTCAACTAACCCATTAGACATAGGATGGTAGATACTACTGAGAGATCGTTCAATATGTAAGGTAGACATTACCTGTGACATAGTGTCAGATATGAGTTGAGTGCCATGGTCTGACAATATTTCTCTGGGGAACCCCAAGCGAGAAAATATCAACCAAAGAGCATCTGCGATATCTGTAGTAGATATGCTCTTAAGAGGAATAGCCTCTGGCCAACGTGTGCACATATCGACACATGTAAGGATAAACTGATGTCCTCTGGCCGACTTGACCTTAAAAGGGCCAATAATATCTATGGCCATTTTCTGAAACGGCCGAATAGGAATGTCAGCAGCCTGGATAGGCGCAGCATGTCGTGGTCCTCTAGATTTGACCTCCTGACATACCTTGCATGATCGGCAGTAAATACGAATGTCCTTATTGACAAAAGGCCAAAAGAAAGCCGCAAGGACTCTCGACTTCGTACGGGAAAAACCCATATGTCCAGCACATTGCGAGTCATGAGCATGTTGCAATATTTGCACTCTCATGCTCTTGGGAACAAGAATTTGCGAATGTGCCGACGTAGTCGAATCTTGTACCATACGTACAAGTACGCCGTTTCTCATTGCAATCCAAGATTTTCTATTTGTATCCTGATTCGGATCACCTTTCTTCGCAAGAACGAAGAATTTTTTTAAAGAAGGATCTTCTTCTTGCAATTTTATGAAAGAGTCACGAGTGATTACTAAGTGACTATCTTGGCTATCAACTTCATTATCACTATTCAGTGAAGTTTCGGGTGTTTGTAGAGCTTGTGCTCTTGTAACTACTGCATTTGTAGCTTGCATGTTATTATCTTCCCAAGCAGCAATCTGCTGTGGGGTACACTCCCTAACTCCGTGAATACGACCAATAATAAGGTCCGCAATAGGATTAGGTAAGAGACAAGCATGCACATCTCCAGTAAAGAAAGGAGTGGCAATGCGAATTACAGCAGTAGGATATTTTTCTAGAGTGCCGCCAAATGTGACACATTTAATAACCTTTCCTGTAGCACAAGATGGATCTACAAGCGATTGTCTAACACCAATAGTGGTGCATCCGGAATCGAAAAGTAGTGAGACCGGAGTATCATTAACAAGACCCTTATGTAGGATTAAAGAACCCCTCCCGTCATGCGCAACAGCAGCAGGAAGAGCGGGAAGTGGGTGACCACAACTCAAAGTAGTTATGGTACCCGGTTCGAATAAAGTACTGCATTGGGGGCATTTGTTTGCTCTCTCAAAGTCAAAAGCAGAACCAGTGACAGCGTCAAAGTTTTTATTATCAACAACATGATTACAGGCTCCCTCAGTTTCCTGTTGTACAGCATTAGCCTGCTGATATCTCTTTTTTTTGTGTTGAGATCTACCCCGACTATTATTACCTCTGAAGTTATCAGAGTTATTATTATCTCTGCAGTTATTATTGTCTCTATTGTAATTGTTATCCTGGTTCGAATTCCAGTTTCCACGATTACTATCATGTTCACATTGATGCGAACATCTATTTGTTTGGTTTTGAGGTCTTCGGCAGGAATAACCTCTATTACCATATCCTCTTTTGAAATGTCTATAATTATTAGGGTGATAGTAACGAGTACTATCAGGTTGTCTCCAATTCTTCGAAGAAGAATCACCATGAAATTGATTTCCATGATTTTGACAGAAATTACCGCTACTCTTTCTATCAAAATTTTGTTGGGATCTACGAGCAAAGTTTTGACCATACGGAGCTGCCGAAGCAACTGGTAAACCTTCTTTCACCTTAGAGTTACCCATGGTTATGTGTGGGTGCGCAGTTACGTATTGGCAACAGAAATCTTCCATTTCTTTTATTGTTTTAGGTTTACGTTCATGAAGGAAAGCAAGGAAAGACTCATTGACAGACGACATGACTTTGTCTCTAAGTATTAAGTCCATAAGTCCTTCATAAGTTTTTTCCGTCTTAGATAGTTCAACCCATCGTGAGAAAGTAATGCGTATTCTTGCAATAAACTCGGAGAATTCAACTCCATTTTCAGGTAACATGTTTTTAAATTGTAGACGATAGCCGTCTTCGTTAAGCTGATATTTCTTTAACAAAGCGGCCCTGACAACCTCATAATTGTTCTTGTCAGGTTCATCCACCATATTTAATATACTTAGAGCTTTACCTGTCAGTATCCCTGATAACTGATAAACATATTTTGCTTTGTCTATGTTATGAGCTGTACATGCTTGTTCAAATCTGTCCAGATAGAACATTATGTCATCACTGGAAGGACTAAATGTTGGTAACTTAATCTTAAAAGTATCATTATTAGCCTTACCAGAAGATGAACCCTTGTTTGAATCATTACCATTACTCATGCTCGTCAATTTCAATTTCTCCAACTCTAAAGCTAAGAGTTTTTCTTCATGTTCCATTTTTGCTTTCCTCTCATCAGACTCTCTTTGTAACTTCCTTTCTTCAGCTTGAGCCTGCATTTGAAGTCTTTCATTTTCAGCTTCTTTTTCAAGTCTTTTATTTTCAGCCTCTTTTTCAAGTCTTTTATTCTCAGCCTCTTTTTGAAGTCTTTCAGCTTCTAGTTGTAGCTGGAGTTTTCTCTCCTCAGCTTCTGATTCCCTTTTTTGTTTTTCCATTTCCATTTGGAATCTTTTTTCATCCACCTGCATCTGCAGTTTCTTTTGTTCAGCTTCCATTGCTTTATCATATCGAGCAGTTGCAAATTCTTCTAACTTATCACCAGTCTTCCCAGCAATTTACCCTGCTCAATAAAGTGCTCAAATGTAGACATGTTGTCTAACATATGAGTCCAAAACCTGAAATAATTAACTAATTTATTTCAAACCTAAGTGTAACAAGTCTTAATTAAGCACTTGTATATTCACATCACATTATATTATCCCAGTCTCTGTGGGAAACAAGTCTCCAATCAAAGAACTTGTATATGAAATATCAACACTCAATTCTTGATCATAAGTGCACTTCTCATTCAATAGTGCACGACACTATTCATCATTCATTTATCATCAGTGTAGTAGTAACAGTGCATTAGCATAGCCCATTAACTAATTACTATAACTGTAAACAATGACTATGTAAACACATGCAGAATGTAAACATTGAAAATGTAAACAATGCAAACAATGTAAACAATAACAATGTAAACAATAACAAAGATCAGCAACAATACAAAAACGTTCGCAGAAATCAACTAAAAATAAAGCAGAAATTAATGAAATATCACAAAAAATGTGACGATATCTGCGAGATATTAAACAAAATACATGACACCACAGTGTATAAACAAAAATGTTGTATGAAACTAAATTATAGACAAGAGTAGGCTAACAAATACAAACAAATCAAAACAAAACTAAAGAATGCGAAATAATAACGAAAACAATATTAAAACATGTCATCACAGCTAACATAAATAGCAACAGAAGTCGCTTAGCAAATTCCAGTATCGGAAATTTGCAAACCCTACAGAACACTCTCAATAGACGACCTCTGCTATGTGGCATAATCTAAGGAGACACCACCCAACCAGACCCGCGAAATATAAACATATATTTATACAAATAACATATAAACAAATAACATATAACAATATGACAAAAGAATGAGATGATACACAGAAGACTCAGCAGAAGTATAAGGGCACAGTTTACATACAAACAGGCCACTTAACTTATAGGCTTCCAATCGTAGAACAGCAGAAAAAACGGATGTCAATCAACGTCCTAAAGAGCGAAGCTCCAACGATGATGGCACATCTGAACTGCTTCCACTGCTAACACGATGGTACAAGAGCTTCTGAAATACTGTGTGTTGAGTTGTTTCGGCACTTGACCTTCTAATCCAAAAGTAAGTTGATGGAAATCGGTACTTGGCCTTCTTCAGAAAACAACCCGTTTCAACCGGCACTTGACCTTCACAAAAAACGACAGCACTGGAACCTTGACAGCAGCAACTTGCTTGACTTGCGTAAAAGATAACAGCAGTCCGAGTTATCCGGCAACATGTAACAACGCCGGGTACTGTCAAATTTCTGTTTCCGTCAAAAATTGCAATTTTGACCCCTACCGGGCAACGCCGGGTACTTTGAAAATTTTGAAGATGTTGACTGTATTGAAGAATGTTAATTTCTTGAAGGATGCTGATGAATTCTTGTTGAAAATGAAGTGGGTAAGGGACCCCGTGTTTGCTGGTACCAGATCAAACCAGCTTATGGCCACCAAATGATGCGTGATGCCATATGATGATGGATGGTATCCGCATGTCTGGTTTTGTGTAGTGTGCAGATGTGTTCAGTCAAACAATGATCATACAAAAACAGGGCAATCCACACAAGGACGTCAGTTAACTCACGACGTATAAAGTCAATGATGCTTGTAACAGCTAGTGACGTTTTTCTGTATCATTTATTGTGGACGCCACAGTGACAAAATGTATACGCGAATATGTAGGTACATCAGACAGTCATTATCACAGCAACAATGTCAGTATAGCAATGGACGGTAGACAGCATCATAATAAAGGTGATTCACAGGCATGTCAATACATTATAAGGCTGTAATGTAGTCGGGAAAATTCTCCATCCCTTTCTATCTTAGCCAGGAGATAACCAGATGTATGAGATCAGTTCACTCTCCTTAATCTGACTTCAGCAAGACAGACACGTCTTCTAAAGTATAAATAATGTCCTCAAAAAATCCTCTAGATAACAAAAGGTTTCAAACCTAGTTCATGTAGCGAAGTAGCAAGTAATGGTCCTTGGGACATGCATCAACCCGATGCGGTTCAATGTAGCAATATGTGAGCTGAGAAAACATCTCGTGATGACGACTTTCAAAGACAGGCTACGAATCAAATGTCACTCACGGACAAAAATCGATAAAGTTAATGTAAATGTAATTTACCTTGCCTTCAGGAAATAACCACAGAAATAATACGCTTTTCCGGCGTGTGGAAATACACTAGAGGTATCATCTCGAATAAACGAAATATCCATAAGAGGACTCACATTCCTGACAGAATAAATTAGCAGAGACGCTCCACAGAGACGTCCCTTCGCTATCGAAATCTTCGCTCACTGACTGGTGGGCGGAAACCCGTTCGACAAAGACCCAAGATTTGGGCATGCGCAGTCCAGCGCGAATCGACCACCGCTCAGAAAACTTAAGACACAAGGACCTTTACCAAGAACCAGCTTAAGAATGATTACCTTATAAGGATAACCCAACAGGTTGCCAACCGCTTTTTAAAAAAACGGCCTAGCCAGTCCATACATGGACTCGATTCAAGAACGCGTAACAAACTTAACTGCTATCGATACCAACGCGAGGAGACAACTGCTTACAATGAAAAGTGACTATAAATTTCAAGCAATTGTTCCCCTTGCATTACAAAATAAATATCTTGTACACCAAAACGATGTTGCGAGAATTTCACACGCAACAAACACCCAAGGAATCGTTTCCCTGAGACAGAGAGTTCAGTACGTCTTTTGGAACTGGGGGTTTCTTGGTCGATGACTGCATTTTTCGGGTCTGTGCGAAGGTCCTAGAATTATTATGTTCCCAGAGGCCGCGAGCAAAGTTGTGAGTATATATGTGTGAGCAAGGCCATGGCTGAATGAATGAGAGTACACAGGCCAGAGTGTTATTTTACCGGTATATTATTGTCACTCATTTGCTATCTTAAATTTTAAAATCTGCAGAATTTGTTACAAATGCTAGAATTTCTTTTTCTTAGGCTAAATCAGATTATCCAACTCTGTTCATACATTTACGAGAAAGAAAGAAACCTCTTAGATTCAACCCTATGTATCTATAACTCTTTGGGCCATCATCTGTTCTCTTAACGGGGCTGTGGGCTAAACCTAGAGTAAGATTCTAACGGGCTATCATCCTTGTAGCATTTTTTTCTTAAATTTTATGACTATTTGTATATGTTTCTCCTTGATGTATTTCTTTGGTGTTGTGAGAAGATATTTTTTTGATGATAATAATAAAAATCTCTCTTGAACTAATCAGTGCGTTGGTCAGCTCGTTCAAAATAATCTATATAATCATTGTTATAGATTTCCCACGTCTGTGTGTTTAACTGTCGTCACGTATATGTGCGTGCCCGTGAGTAGATAGAGATATATTAATATATATATCTATGTTTAGACTGTCTGACGCCTTTAAAGCTGTCGTAGAGGATAGGTGAAAGAGAGAAGATTTCTTCGATTTTTTTTTCAGAGACAGCCTCTATATCACAGTCTATCATCTCACTTGTGGAAATTCTATTTCATTTTGCTAACTCTCACCGTGACTATCACCTATTCTAACCTATTCAGAAGGGACCCACCCCTAGTCTTAATTCTCCTATCCTAAAATCTACGACACTTGGCTAGGTGTGGGGAATGGTGTGGTCTCTTAGATTCGCACCGCTAGTTGTGAAACTCTTAAGGCGTAATGTCACGGACTAAAAAACCTCAGGTAAGTTCTTTTTCGGGATGGGGGGGGGGGGGGGGGGGGGGGGGGCGGGGGGGGGGGGGGGTGTAAAATCCGATGAAAAATACTAGGCAGTCAGTGTTCAGATAAATCTGTGTTCTCTTCCACTAATAAAGCAGTAAATAAAAAGTGGCTACTGGCAAATGTTCTTCTCCAGTTTACTTTAAGGACTATATGAATTAGTATTTTAAAAGTGTTTTTTGGGTGGCTTTATTCTCAGTTAAATTCAGAGGAGCGAGACCCGCAACAGGTCGCCACAAGTTTAGCTTTAAAAAAGTATATACGTCACTGGAGTTATCGTATTGAGTCGGCAGGACTCTGTATATAATTTAATTGCTGGGATGCAAGGTTGAATGATCATTCTGGATGAAAGATAGAAAAAACATGAAATGCAATACAAATCATATTATAATCTGACGCGCGATGAATTTACAGTGATAATTCCCTTAACGGCTGAAAAATTAATTTAGGCGTCTATTATATTTGGAAATTAACTTATAGATGTAACATTTAGTTTGCACTAGAACTTTGAAAATGGGTTTATTTAATAAGTTTAAATTTACAACACAATCCAGGGAAATAAAATGAAATAACTAGTCCACTGATCACTCGAAGCTAATGTATATATTACCGTCTGCACAGAAAAGAATTCACTATAATATATCCGAAAGATCCAGATGGAATCTAGCAGGATTCTGCTATAGGTAGTGCTTCTTAAAATCTGGCAAAACGAATGATAAAATGCAGTTTTTCAGAGTCTTTATTTATACTAACTGGAATGTAACTTAAAGGGGTCGTGTGAGAATTTCACACTTTTTTTCATCTTGAGGAAAAAATGAGATTCTACGCCGCCCGACATGGCCTTTTACTCCATTCCCTGGTCGCTCGGGTTTCTCCCATTTCTCAGTCTTTCTGGCAAGTCTACCGGTTGACACAGAGGTGCGAAGTCTGCGAGAAGCTTGCTTCGTCCACTCTGGTTCGCACTGCCGTGTCATCTCAGCAGCAGGAGACTTCATCTTCTGTTCAAAGAAATCCTCAGTGTCTTTGAGGTTAAGCCGCTTCCCCGTTAGGCTCTGGCGACACCCGTAAGGCAGGTACTAACGAAGGTTGTAGCTAAATGCTTGCATATAATCGCTCTTAGAAATAGCCGTGGGCGTGGTTTAACCTGCTCTACGACGAAGCGAGATTCCAGGATGCACGCATGAAATCGTCTACATATTTAATGAGCAAACGGTGTGAAGATTCTACTCTGCGCTCGTGCATACTTAATGAGCCCACGTTGAAGAGTTCCAGGTTGGCGATAAAATGACAACAATGTTCAGGGGTTCAGATGTTATACGAAGGGGAATTCCCTGTCATCCAATAATTCAGGTCAGCTGAGTTGTCCGTCACAGTTGGTAATCTCATCGCGTGCAACTCGTTGTT
Organism: Oreohelix idahoensis; assembly: GCA_024509875.1. Taxonomy (NCBI): domain Eukaryota; kingdom Metazoa; phylum Mollusca; class Gastropoda; order Stylommatophora; family Oreohelicidae; genus Oreohelix; species Oreohelix idahoensis. Next base: position 98,047 of record JAMPIV010018641.1, read on the forward strand.
CCCCCTCCATTATCTCGACATTTGCACAGTCATATCCTTTGTAAATATACTTATAAATATATTTAACCGCCTTCACTGACGAAGAAATCTCAACATTTATATGCCAGTTATATTTTAAGAGCAAGTATTTGTTATAAGGGACCACAGAGCGATTATCCAATTCAACTCCTCTCACAGCCGCTGTAACTCCTGGACGTAGACGGCATAAGCGATATCCATTTACATCGACTTGTTTTTCGATTTGAAAGTCTTTAGGAAACTTTGCACGCTTTGTTCTCCCTGCATGGTGCTGCAGTGTTTGCAGTACCACAAGGACCGTACATCATGCAGCAAGTGACGATCTTAAAAAGTATTGGCTCGGCTTGAATGTCTGGAAGCTCAGCAGACACAATGCGATCGATTGCAGAAGTTGTCCTGAATTTATCATCATTTTTTAGAACAATCAAGATGTGAGCGTGTGGTAAGCCACGTTTTTTGGAACTCGATGGTGTAGACGTGAGCCATGCTTTTGCCAAGAACATCATGCTTCGTCAAATCTTCCATAATGACTTTCAGCTTTAATTTAAATACGCGTGCTACCAAGTCCGGACGGTCTGATGCAATTTCACCTGTCTGAAGATTCTCCTTAATTTCTGGCCACTTAGGATTTGCTGTTACGGTCTCAAACAGATCAATGGAGCCAAATTTAGCAAAAATCGACATGGCATCATTGCAGCGCTCTCTCATATATATTTCTCGGGGAACCTTCAAACGATGAGGGCAAATGACAGGAACACCAGGTTGGACACCAAGATTTTCAGCGTTGTTCACGATATAATCAGCAAGACCTTGATAGAGCTCTGCTCTCAAAGTGGCCTGGCGATAGCGCACGTAGTTGAGATTGTTTGCTTCAACCTGTAGATATGAATCTACAATCCATTGTTGAGTCAACTTCCAGGCGCTGATGATTGGATTAAAACTGTCTCTAACTGCTGTTTGTGCGACTTTGGACTGAAGCACGGTGATGTTTTTTCGTATGTGCTGCGTAGCCTTCAATTTGCATTTTCGGCTGCCATCCGGGCTCTCCGTAAGGATACAAAATAGCATACGTCATTGGATCCAAATTAGGGCTGAGAATGTTGATGTGAACGAATCGCTGATCTGGATTTCGAGGATTGATCGGATACATGCGAATGTCCCTTTCAAATGGTGGCTCGCCATCAGCATTGATAAACACCATTGCAATTTCATTCGATGTAGGCGTGTTGAAACGCCTTTGATCCGACCGACGATCTCTACGCAGGACCATACTGATAACAGGGAGCTGTCTTCCTTCTCGATCAGCCTTCTGGATCTCCTCACATTCGATATCCTTCAGCATGCGAAAGATGTCAGCGATTCTATTGTTTGCTCGAAGAAATCTATCAATCTCACGAATGACTTCAGGCAAGCAATTGCTATTTTCCGACAAGGTCATCCGTTCTGCTGTAGCCTGTGTGCTGTCAATGACGGTCAATTGAGCAAACTTGCGTGGTTTACCTTGTTCTGGATGAAGATCAGAAGTGCGGTGATATATTTGTCCGTGAACACGAAAAACGCAAGGACCGTGTCCTGGGAGAGATGCTAATTTTCCTTCCATTGAAGCGAATGACGCAGAAATGTTAAATGAGCGAATGTTTTCACGGAAATTGCTGTAGTGAGGATGAATTGAATTACTCATGAGTTGCTGCAGAAATTCTGGATATTCTAAAGAGTGTCCGTTGGCATCTTTTTGCTTCTTCAATTTTACTTTCCCTTTGAGACAACAGCTATTGAACCTTCCATCCGATGGGCGTTCCTGGACAAAATTATGAGAACCGCAAAAATGGCAAATTGCATTCATCGAGCCACAGCTATGAACACAAATATGATTTTCGTTTGCCTGTCGAAACTCGTCACGAATACTTTCACTAATGGCTTCCTGCGATTGTCGGCATGCTGCTAAACTTGCTGCTTGTCTGGCTTGAGTCTTCTCAAGAGTCTTTACAGTTTGGCGTTGATGGTGTGCCGCCAGATCCGCAGCGCGTCTGGCTTGGGTTTGTTCACCAGTCTCTCGAGCTCGGCATTGTCGCTTAGCAGTCAGATAACTGCACGTCTGGTTCGAGTTTGTGCATGAGTTTCACGTGCTCTTATTTGCGACACTCGAGCAGCAATTTCTAGTTGCATTCGTTGAAGTGTTTCTTGACTTTGGCGACTTCGCCATCTTTGCTGACGTTTACGATTCAAGCGCATACGATACTCTTGGGGTGTTTCGTTGTCCATTTTCTTTACTTACACTCAACTATTTTGGAGGAAACACATGTGGAAATTTTACAACAATTTTGTTTTAAAATCCGGTGTTAAAGTCTGAACGTGCAAGCCGTTCACAGTGAGATGTTATTGGCGCATGCACACCAACACTTGCGCACTTTTGTTTGTCGAGTGTTACTATAAAAAAACCAAAATTTTTGTTTTACATCCGAGGTTAAAAAAGTCCGAACATGTACGCCCATTCAAATTGCGCGTGCACACCGCGCTTTGCGCACTTTTATTTGTCGAGTGTTACTATTTTCGGGCGTTATTTACAGACAGAAAAAGCTGGGATATTATACTCCCCTGTTCACAAAGTTCCGGGACTCATTTTTTTGGAATTAAATAAGTAGACTTACATACTAGTTGGTTCTATCTCCTTCAAAGTAGTTCTCTTGTGAGTGTACACACTTATTCCAACGTTCTTGCCGCTGAAGGAAGTACCTCTGGTAGTCACTTTGCGGAATAGCCCTCATTTCTCTCGTCGCGTTGGCTTGAATCTGCTCAATGTCATCGAATCTACGACCTTTCATTTTTTTCTTAAGTTGCGGGAACAAGAAAAAGTCACACGGAGCAAGATCGGGTGAGTATGGAGGATGCGGGAACAATGGAATGTTGTGTTTCGTCAAAAATGCGTTTGTGGTGACAGACCTGTGTGCAGGTGCATTGTCATGTATATATTTATAACACATAAGGAAGGGAAACCCGAGGCCTGTAAACAGTAAATAAATATTAGACAAACATAAAGGTATGTAACATACCTTTATGTTTGTCTAATATTTATTTGATATTATATATAGGATTATTCTCATAATCTTTATGTTTTTTCTGTGTATTTTCAAACTCAATGGCTATGACCTCTCATCCAGTAAACTTATTGTGCCTTGCATCTGCTAGTTGCGTATCTTCTTCTTATAGGATCCGTAGCCCCTGACTAACAAAGCAGTCAGTGAACATTGCCCCCTAGTGACGTAGGGCAGCAACAAAATGTCTTCACTTTCCTCGGTCGGTGATCAATCTTCTTGCAATTCCCCAACGTTCATGCATTGCATCTCGGCCTCGACGGTTGTCCGCCAATGTCGTCTATGGCATGCCTCTCTTTCGTCTTCCTTCTGTGGTCCAGATAGTTGCATATAAAGAAATAAAAATACCACTGTTAGACCAAAATGAATGTTAAACTCATTTCCCCAGACCTAGGGGTCTTTTATATTTGGACATGCGCCCTAATGTAACCGACTAGGTTGGACGGGATGCACCTCGCCAAAACGAGGCAAATTTTTTTTTTTAAAATGTATCAAGTAATATCCAGTGAGTGCGGATATCTCAGGATTGGGATATCCAATATGTGTCTTCTTATTGATAACTGGTAGTCTGGAACACGTACATGCAAAGTGGATGAGTGGATTGATGTCTTTGGGGCTGAGATTTTAAGTCGAAGTATTGTGTAAATATGTTAAGTATCAGTGCAATTATAGGATCAAACAGGATATGGAAGCTTCGATGTAAAAAAAAAACAAACAAACACTAAACGCTATATCTTCTTCTTCTCCTGCCTCGTACATTCTCAGACGTCCACTTGAATGTTTTCAAAGAAAGCAGTAGATAGTTTGAGGCTCTTGAATCTCCGTAGAGCTTTTCCACGAATGGTACTGGTTGTTGAGGACTGCTTCATGGTGGGTAATCATCATGCCTGGTTTATTTTCGGCTGGAATGATTGCACCATTTAGCATCCCAACAAGAGAAACACTAAGACGTATTACGTATAGGACGACGTCACGAAATACATAGTTACAAACAGTCTGCGTTATGCCATTGGGGCCGATCAGAAGTGTTTTTAATTAATGTGGTTGTAACCACCCTGCTGTGTATAGCAAAGTGTGGCCGTTACCACTTAGATTTATTGATAAGAAGTGTATTTCAGGACCTGAGTGTTCAAAGAGATTGAATATATCTTGTAAAAGAGAATAAATAATTCGATAATCGTCGAATGACATTTGTGATGGCCATCGTGCCAGAATAATCAATAATTGATGCGTTAGTAATAAAAATGGCGTGGTAAGCCAAATGAAAATACTCAGAATCGAGTTAAGCTAGCAAAGCTACAATGATTATGCAGACGTAAATAAAATGTGTAATGATATAACAGAATAATGTTTAAGGCGGTGGTATAAGAAATATAGAAACTGTGAAGTCGGATAATTGCAATTAATGCACAATGGTCTGTGCGAATTTTCAGAACATGATCAAAGTCTAATGACAAAGTAACAGTGTGAAGTTATGTTACGTACTTGGAAATGTTTATATGGGGTAACACACTGGTTACTCTGGCCAAGACAGTTTCTAGGGTTTCACATCAAGACCACCGCACACAATCCACATACAAAGTCGTAGCAAGTTCATTAAGGCGAAGTTGCACGAATACACAATGTTTATTATCACTTGAGACGCTGCTCCATATTCATGTTTATAATCAAGCCAATATCTTATGGCATTACATATGCAGTCATAAGAGGGTCTCTGTACTGTCGTAGCTCGAAACACTGTCGTTTGATCGACTGCACAGTTTATTTAATTCAGACTCACTTTTTCAACAGACTCCATTCTCCCTTGCAAAATATAACTAGAGACATCTCACAGAAGCATATTGATGATCTAGTGCTGGAACATCATAGGGATTTGACATATATATTAATATATATTAGGAGCTCAGAGACATGCGTCCACTCGCCATAACTACACACATTGAACTCCCTAGCAGCCGATCTCTCACGTCCGCAAATGGCAACCATGACGTCTGCCGATCTACACCTCGCGGCAATGACGTCACTTCCTATGTTACCAAGGACTACATATAATAAACAAACAAGAAGCCTTGTCGAACCATCTAATGATACCGACACATATGTTATGAATTTTACTCATAACAGACAAAGTAACAGTGTGAAGTTATAACGTTTGTTGCAAAGAACTGTATTCAACAATAAATGTTAACAGTCGCCTATGATTGCGTTTTCTTCTTGGTGAAGTTTATTCATTGCAAGCATTGATGGATTTTTACCGTTATTCCTTGACCTTGGTGTTGGTGTTTGGCATTCGACAATGCACGTTATCTAAGTAGAACAAACCCATAGTATCACTTGGTGCAAGATCACAAGAAGACTAGAATGATTATAAAAATAATCATGAACATATAATAACACAACACTAGAACTTGAAGACATAAAGCATAGACTCGTTAATGAACAATGATAACGGTAATAATAAGAGTCTTCGAGAAACCGAAGGAAACATATCAACAACAAGAGCGAGATTCCACCATTGGGATCAATTTTCCGACACTGGTGTCGGCCATATGCGCTTTCTCTGTTCCGCATATGTTTGGCAACTTTGAAGCAGATGTTCAACAGTCATTTTATCAGTGCCACAGTTACACTGATCGGTCAATCTGTTGTGGCCAGTGGGAGTCTGAAGACTACCACTTGTTCTCTTCTGTTGAGCTGGTTGTACCGTATGCATTATTTTGTGTGTGACCTGGATGTTCTACATCCCATTTGTTTCTGTATCTGATTCTGATAAAACTCTTTGCCTCCTCGGAAATTACGCTTGCTTCAGGCTGAGGTAGATTTCCAACTTCCTTTGCCAATCTGTCAGCCTCTTCATTGCCGGTGATGTTACAATGAGACGAGCAAAAACACTATATTGAATTACTGGAGAAATTTTCCACACTGTTGCTCATTCTAATAATTCTCCTAAACCATATTTTTTATTTATTATATCATATCACTACAAATCGATGTACTTTATAGAAATACAGATTCAGCTACTCATGTTTGTATGTAAGCACTTAATAATGAAATTATCGGAGACGTTTTCCTCAATGTTGTAAATTTGAATAATTCTCCTATATGGTATGTTGTATTTTATTACTTGTGCATACATGTATACAATGTTATACATACACACTAACACGTGAAGAAATTGACAAAGGCGTAATCTTACTATGATATATTTATAAGTAATAATTGAATTATTATTATATTGTTATTGCTATTATAACCATCATCATTGTTATATATGACTAAGACATTAGTTTATAGTATATTCGCAGACATAATTTTGTCTTTCTGCATATCCGATGTATGGTAAATATTGTGTTTATTGATTAATTAATTCAAAAACACAAGCTGTTAGTTTTACATAACCCACTCCCCCTGTTTTCATTATTTAAAAAAAAAAAAAGAAATGAGAGAAGAGCGGAATAGCATTAGATGAGTTTCACTAGCCTTCACTCATCCACCATCTCAGCAGTGAGTCTTAATTTTCGGATATAATTAGGGTTGTAATTGTAATTTTATTTGCCATTTTTGTGACATTTACTTCATAATGTTATTTACAAACGAAAGTACATAGTATTACATATTTACACCAGAATTTGTTGCATGTTTACCCCCCTTGAATATTTACAATATAATTACATTTGTTTTTAGAGTTACTTACTTACTTAGTCGTTCCCCTTCTACCGTGAGGTGTAGAGGTAAATAAGGTAAAGGGACCCGTTACACGCCCATTGAGGCATATTGGGAATATGGTGTTAGGCCCATATTATCTTGACCATCGGCACACGAGGGGTGATGTGGTCGGCATCACGCCGGCCGCCTTAACCTTCCCAGAGTTGCTCTAGTACCCATTTGGGGCTGGGTCGACCCAGGAGCCGTTTGTGGCCTAAAAAATTCCCGCCTCATCTGGGGATCGAACCATCATAGACCACTGCGCTAGGAAGCCAGTGCACTAACCACTATGCTACCGCGGCTCCTGTTTTTAGAGTTTCCAGGTGTAAATGTTTTTGTAAATCGGTTTCCTATTTTTCCATATTAGTATTATTTTGTATCGTTTTTCATTATTTATACATATTGTATTATATACATTGCTGCTACCCTGTTTTCGTTAGCGTTCTATTTACAGGGAGGACAGTGTGATTCGCTTCCGTAGCTATGAGGTGTTACCGTTCGGATGGCCCTGGGTTCGATTCTCTGGCGAGCCTCTCACTTCTGTTGTTTTTCTGTTGTCTAGTTTTCTACTTCTTTATTTCTCACGAGTGCCTGAAACATACCTTTATGCGTGTGATATTTATTTATTTAACGTTCTATTTGTAGATTGCGCTAATTATTTCTCACCTTTTCCCGTGCATATGACTGTATGTGACGAAGGTGTGATCCCGAAACATCCAGTGTTTCTAGTGAATTTAATTATATGTAAAACTAACTCCAATATAATGTTTTCAAAAGTTTTACATTCCATTGTCAGTTTTACAGCAGCTCCATTTATTGTATTAATTTTCATTTTTTTTTAACAGATTTTACAATACATCAATTTCTGTCATATTATTTTCTTAACTTTCTATTGTAAATTTTGCTAGTCATTTATTTTCATTTCTGATTTTTGTTTTCTGTTTCTTACTGTTGCTGAAGAAGAGTAATCCCGAAACGTCCCCTGTTTCTAATGTAATGTTCATTTGTACAAAAAAATCAAAAAAAATCCCAGTGCTATTTTTCATTCTTTTCTTTTCTGTCACATAATTTGGGTTGATCTCTTGTCCGCTCCGGCAGTATTTAGCTACCTTTATGGGGCATGCGAATTTTGTGCACTGTTCAAATGTCGGCACATTGTCTTCCTCTCTCTTCCCACAGATAATTGGTATTTTCGAGTCATTGTTTGCACCTCTTCCTTTAGTAATTCGACATGTCTGTTTACCTGTTCATCCCTGCTGAAAGAGTAGACGGACGATGCAATCTTGACCGACAGTCATGTTGGTAAAATTCTCTTGTACCAGACAGTGGGCGCCGGATTCACACGGAAATGGCCAAGCGAGCTTGCTTATTGCTGATATGGCTAATGTGACCTTCTAATTACTGCCGTGAAGAGTCACAGCCCAGATGGTCAAACGAAGGTCGGTGTTTGCACAATTACGGGGAGATAAATTATCAGTCTGCGGACATATTACAGACAGGCACCTAAAAGACGGAATGTTGCAATTGCTTCCGACAGAATTGTTACAAAGACATTATTTGTGATAATGTAGGGAGTTTTATTTGCGATCATTACCGCGAATCGGCGGATATAACAATTCCATATTTGGAAAGCGACCTCTTAAATAACATGCAGAATTTTCCTATGAGGAAATTTTTTGAATAAACCCCATCATAACACGTATGATTGAAATTATTGGCCGGCATTCGAGATGTAAACATAACAACATTTCTGATTGGATCCTGGTCTAATAGTAAACAACAACGTGCGTGGGACGAATGTTATAATATAAGCTGACACTTTCGTCGGTTGAAAGCACTGTGAAATTAAACTCGTCAAGAGACCAGCCAGACAGCCAGAGTAAAGAATAGGATCAGAGTTCTATTTATCGGATCCGACCTTGTTTGAGCATCTTGAGGACTTATATCCCAGGAAAACTCTACCTTTATTAACACGGAAAACCAGAATCCTAGGAATCTGAACACGAAGTCAGAGTGGGAGCTTATTTTAAAGTAACACCCTAGAACACCTGGAAGAGGCATCTTAAACAAGCTGCCTTAAATATTTATCTGAGCCAGAAGTATGTGATCCCAAAGACAATTTTGGGTCGGTAGTACCAATTGAGGGTACTATCTCTGGAACAAGTGAGAGTATAAGTGGCCTGAAGTCACGCTAGACACCATCATCAGACGGGTCTTAGAGACGCTGGACTAGCTTTGTGATTACTCCCTGATACTTCTTGGAAGGTGTCACAACTTTCAGACTTGTCCAGTGACGATTGAACCAGTCATCTATCTGCGAAGAACCAAACATCAGCTTGAGCAGAACCAATCAAACTTAGTGGCAGCTAAGTACAAACATAAAAGCTGCCAAGTGAACTGTCAGACTATTTCCTCCAAATTTATAACATCACTCTGAGATGATTATCTTGTTTTAAAGAATTATTAATTTTTTAAACTGTTAAACATAATTGATTATTAAATTTTTTATTTGTGTATATACAAATTTAAAGTTGATTTAATCATTTTGAATGTGTGCACCCGTATGTCTCAGTAATCTTAATACCCTTAACACAGAGTTACTAAATTAAGATTTCGCTGAATTAAATCAGCTGGTTCTTGTACGAGCTAAATTAAATCATATAACACATCTTCACAAAAGGCGGTGGGTCAGATACAAAGTTAACGTGCTCAGACTCATTAAGCATTGTTCTTGACTTCTGAAATATTTTGTGAAGATATGTGCCCTCGAGGTAGAAGCATCATTATCCTTCTATCTACAACTCTGCCAAGAGTAATCTTGAGCGAAAGTAGACACCTTTGAAGACCCACATTAGTTACTCTAGGTTTTGGCCACTGTTGGACCACTACTGTAGAGCCAAAGGGAGGCAACCCGTGAAATTTTCTAGCATTCTATTTTCAGTTTTGCAACAGACCTCTTCTTTATTTACACATATTCAAAACACAAGTGTAACTTAGTTTCGCTATAAATTTAGATGTAAGATAGTTTCGCTATAATTTCAGGTGTAAGTGTGTTTCGCTACAAGTTAATATCAACTGCTATGTTTTTTATCATTTGTATTTTAAAAGTGTATAATCATTGCTATAGCTGTGATATTCAAGACAGGGGCTTGAAAAATTGTATGTGATATGTGCGAAATCGGGGTAGTTTGCCAGAACTATCTGCATCAGTGGAATAGAGAGAGAAAATATAGATAGATAGATAGATAGATAGATAGATAGATAGATGGATAGATGGATATATATATATATATATATATATATATATATATATATATATATATATATATATATATCATCATCATCTCAGCCCGTAACCCGTCATGGGTCGTAGGGATGCCATGGTGGAAGCATCAGCAGACAGGGTCCTCCACTGCTCTCTATCCTCAGCAATGCGTACAAGTGTGGAAAAACCGTGTCCTGCCCATTCTTTGATGTTATCAGCCCAGGATTTTCTCTGCCTTCCTCTTCTCCGTTTACCTTCGACTGTTCCCTGAAGGATCGTTTTCGAAAGGGAGTCATGACGAGTTACATGCCCAAACCAGGCAAGCTTTCGACGTTTCACTATTGACAAAAGTGGTTCTTGGTGGCCTGCATAGGTGTTTATCTTCTCTCTAAAATAGACATTTGTTTTGTGCTCTTTATAGCAAATGCGCAAAATTCTTCTATAACATTTATGCTCGAAAGCCTGAATCCTTCGCTCCGTATCTGCAGTGAGTGTCCAGCCCTCACACCCATACAAGAGAATAGATAATACAAGTGATTTGTATAATTTGATCTTCACAGGAAAACTGATGTTACTTTTCCAGATCACATTCAACCTTGTCATGGCAGCTGAGGCCATCTCAAGTCTTGTCTTGATTTCTTTAATTGATCTTCCATCACTACATATATATATATATATATATATATATATATATATATATATATATATATATATATATATATATATATATATATATATATATATATAGAGAGAGAGAGAGAGAGAGAGAGAGAGAGAGAGATAAAGTGTGGCCGTTGACGTTTGTGTCTACTATTCTTCCTTTAACTTGCGTATGCCACGAATCAACTATCTTATTAGTTATAGATCGTATAGTGTGGGGTTCTATCACTACCCTTCAGCATTTATCTCTAGTATCAAGTGATTTCAAAAACTAGACTCGCTGACTCAACATAATTGACGTGAACGATGACAGCAACACTTCTCAAGTGTTATGTCAACTTTATTTACACGAAGAAAACTTAAAGACAAATGGTAAAATTCACAACAACCAGCCTTCCAATATAATTGCTGGCTTCTTTGCATAGACAAACATGTGCTGCCGTTCGTTCACTGTCTCACTCTTGTAGTGGCCTGATCCTATGTTGAGAACCACTGCAGGCTTGTATGGTTTTCTTCACTACAGTCAATTTTATTCATTAACAATATCTCCTTCTATCTCTGCCGCTTCCTGAATGTCATCTTGGTACATATATACGAAACTGGCCTACCGCCAGGGATATTAACGTCTACCAAGCTTCGACTCTGATGTCTGTTACTGTTCTGTCTACCCCAAGTCTATTCTTATTCACACTTCAACTACAGGCTTTATTTCAACACGTACCTGGTGTACAGAAAGCTCACAGTTCTCACAAAAAGTATACTGAATACCTGACATCTCGCTCCTTACGAAATCTGTCACAACACATGAGTAGCATCAGAGCTTAACGGGTAGCACAAATCTGTATACCACAGACGACAACCAACTGGGCTGGTCTTACTAAACCCGAGAACTAACTCGATGCGCATTCTGAACTGCTTGAATCTCTAAATCACACGAGTGGCAAAAAGAGCATTACGGGTAGGAAAGTCTGTAACTACAGACGAACAACCAACTAGGCTGTTTCTACCAACTTGAGAACTAACTCTTGACACGATGCACAGTCTGTCATATTTCAAAACCTACTGATTAAATCTTAACTTCTGATTTGCAAAGACAACTTTCCTCGAACCATCTAGAACTGAATTTCTTCCCGCTCATAAACAACTAACCTATTTTCCACATTTTTTGTTTGTTTTTTGTTTTAATAAAATTTTGCCTTGTTTAGACAAGGCGCGTCCCGTTCAATCTAGCCGGTTATATTAGGACGCATGTCCAAATATAAAAGACCTTTAGGTCTGGAGAATTGTTACGGGTCATTTATTTTCCACGTGAATCTCAACAACTCACTCAAGTATATATTGATAGTTTAATCCACCTAATGACATCAAGGTATGTAACCCTTATCTCTACTCTACGGCCGTCTATGTTTCTCTGCGTTACTTCCATTTGAGCAGTAACTCCGGCTACAAAAGAAAGAGCAAACGAACGAACGAACGAACTTTATTTTCAAAGGGTTAAGAATTGGGCACGCAGGCCTGTCTGACATTCTGCCCTTCCTCTCTCTCTCATCATGTACACTGTATCCTTTCATCTTCACATTTACTTTAAGCATTATTTAAGGCATTTATCATTATAAAAGTAATATAACATCATACATTTGCAATAATCATCATAATTAAAGTATGTTTTTAAAATAAATTAAAGGGAAAACAAGGAAAAATAAAGAATTAAAAAAAAAAAAATAATGAAAAAAAAAAAATAATAATACAAAAAAAAAAAAAAAAAAAAAAAAAAAAAAAAAAAAACTGATAAACATCGAATTCCTTATACAGTAAATTAGTGATTGGGGAAATATTCAGAGGTGTGTTATAAGAACTCGTGAAATATTCAAACGGTCTGCTACTGAATGACTCAGGGACTCTGTGTTTTTTCGAGTGCACGCGAAAAACGTTACGAGAGGTGAGCAGCTTTGAGTCTCATAGCAGATACTGCTGCAATGAATGCAATGATATGTTCATCAAGATGAGGTGGGGTAAACAGTTACTTTCCTCGCTGTCTTTGCCGTCCCAAACTCAAGACCAGAATCAGACTAGGTAGATAGTTAGATAGACATTTACGAAAGCAATTAATTTGCCAAGGGTTGAAAATCTTGCATTCTTCCTTCCTCTTGCTCATCTTTTGTTACTGTTACTCAAACATTCTCCAGCATACTTAAAGTATTAATTTAAGAACAATACAACATTACAAGGTAGTATAACAGCATACATTAACAGTACCTGATCACAAAATTAAGAATAAGTATATTGTAATGAAAAACTAGATCATCAGAGCCTCCATACAGTATATTAGATAAAAGTACAACACAATCAGTTAGGGTGGCATATAATCAGCACTCATAAAGTATTTGAATAGTATACGATTATATGAGTAAGGACTGTGCGTGTTTTTCAGGTCATTGGGAAGATTGTTCCAAAGATGAGCAGCTGAGTAAGCCAAACTAGTCTTAAATAGGTCTAGCCTGGGCTTGGGTACCTGTAATTTGTTTAAGCGCTGACTACGTCTTTCATTATATTTTAAAAGCGGCCAAAGATACTTTGGAGCATTCTGTGACAGGATTTTGTGAATAAATTTCCCTTTGTTAAAGAGAAAGCGCTTCCTGAGGGGTAATATTTGAAGATAATTATATAAATCTATACAATGTGATTGGTGTTTATCAGCAACAAGGCGCATTACGCGTTTTTGAAGCGAGTGGAGCCTTTTTGTGTTGGAGACAGAACACCCATCCCACATTGCGGAACAATAGTCTAGATGCGTTTGTATATGAGATAAGGAGAACATTTTCCTTGCCTCCTCATCCAGGAAATGTTTAATTTTGGCTAATTGGTAAACTTTTTGTGCTGTTTGCTTTGTGAGTGCATGTACATGTGAGTTCCAACTTAGGTGTTTGTCAACAGTGAGACCTAGAGTTCTGTGTTCATTTACGTTTTCAATTCGTGTTGTTCCAATGTAGAGCTGAAGTGTTGTTTTCTGCAAGTTTTGTAGTTTTTGTCTAGAGAGACAGAAAGAAGGATGATTTCATTATTACGATTATATAATATATACTACTGGCTGGACAAAAGTTAAGGGCCACCATTCAGTTTAGACAAGGTTTATACCTTGTATAACTGATTGGCAAACTGTAAAGACAAGTGAAAATGTCATTAAAACTGAGCTCAGAGAAATGTGTACACATTTGTGTGTGCACTAGGTTAATTTTTTTTTTAAATGTCCAAAAACTGGGTCACTTTAACCCGCACGTGAAAATTGCCATTGTTGCTGCAAAAACTCGTGGTTTTTGCAACACGCCCCACTAGTTCAAAAGGTGAAAAAGTGACTTAAATTTGAATGCACGTGGAAAATGATCATCGGTAAAGAGTGTTCACCGTTGGTATGCAATAAATCAGTATGACAAGTGGTCGAAATGATCACTGCATTAGCCATGCCACCAAGGAGAAGTCTCAGCACTGTAGACCGTGGTCGAGCCATGGCATGGATTCAGGATGGTCAATCTGTTCGACATGTTGCAAGACGTTTAGCAGTGTCCCACTCTACCATTTAGAGACTTTTTGAGAGATTTCAAGCTTCCCGACATTTGGAAAATCGACCCTGCTCACGAAGAATTATATAAACCTTGTCTAAACTGTATGGCGGCCCTTAACATTTGTCCAGTAGCATATATCTGTAAATAAAAAAAAAGAATCAATTGTCTCGGTTTTGTTCACTTTTATTAGTGTGTGTGCTGCCGGGGCCTGAAAGGGAAGTAAAGAATAGCAGAACTATAATCTACCTGGCATTCGTAGAGGGCGACTAAGGAAGTTTGGGCATTAGATCGGCAATCTCCGTCCTGTGGAAACTTCAAACTGAAAAAAAAAAAAAAATTAAATTTCTACAAATAATATCAAGTCATCTAAAATGGGTATCCGATAAATCATACTCAGCCATCCAAGACAGCAGAAAGTCCTCTACTAAAAAAAAAAAAAAAAAAATAGGGGGGAAGGGATTCATGATGAGGCACAGAGCAAGCCGAAAGGCTTCTGGGTTGCTGACCCATATTTTTCCTGCTAGGAAAATATTCAGATCTGGCCCCTGGAATATTCGAGCAGATGTTAAGAAAACCGGCTGAGGACATTACAATGCAACGCATGTAGTGAAATTCTCAGGGTGAGAGAAATAAAAAGACAGTTGGGCATATAGAAGGGAGAATTCAACATAGGCATGAGAAAATTAGATAAGATGTGGAGGGACCTTGAGAATATAGCTCTTGATACTAGGGTTTGGCGTGTAGTGGTTGAAGATCTGTGTTCCATTGAAAGCTGAAATGTAATATATGTGTGTTATTAATTTTTTACAGCTTAAAGGTCATAGGGTGTCACCACAGCAACTGGCCGCCTTACTAATAATAATAACCTCTTCAGTCATAACTGACTATGGGAATGCTCCCCTGAGGTGACAGCCCTCAGCTGCTTATTTTTCTGGTGTTCCTTTCAACGTTTTCTGCTTTCTCATGCTTACCGTGAGAGCTTCTTTTCGCCCAGTCTGAGGTGGCGCCGTAGAGAGCATCGCCACTTGATGCGATTGGCAGCTTCATCCTCCCAAGTTGTTGGATTTATGTCCAGTGACCCCATGTCTCTCTTGCACACATCTTTGAACCTCAGCTGCCTTACAGGAAGTGCCTAAAGTGGTGGTTTGTAGCAATTTATTTTTATGACGCGGCTGCTAATAACACGCACAATCCTCTTAATACCCTTTTATGAACATGTTTTGTAAAGTATATATTACATAATGTTCTGATTTAAAAGCAAAATTATCTAGTAGTCCTTGTAAACAGTAGTTTTAAAACTGTTGTTATTGTTGAACAAAATTGACATTAGTGCACTCTGTGCAAGCCCATAGGTGCTCAGTCTACCTCAGTATATGTCGAAGAGTGAATGCTTACAGTTCCTGTAGCTCGCTGGTTGTATGCACGACGGATGCATCCTCTCATACGTCCATCTGTGACGATATTGCCTCCCCTGCTTTGCAGTAGTGGTCCTACAGTGGCCAAAACTCAAGAGTATCTATTATAGGCTTCAATGGAGTCTATCTTTACAAAAGATTACTCTTGGCAGAAATGTCGATAGAAGAGTAGTAAAGCTTCTATCACATGGGAGTCTTCATAAGATATTCAGATAAGCTAAAACAATGCTGGCTGTCGCTAAGCACGTTAATTCTGTAATCTGCCGACACCTTTTATGAAGAATTTAAGCAATGGTTTATTCTAGCTCGTTGCTGCGGTCGGAAAATTAGCCCAACGGGTTGTTGAGAGCTTGATAGTCAATCGTGGTATCTGGGTTTACAGTTCATCATTTTTAGAGCATCGTGCCCTTGATGTTAAGTACGCGAATGTGGGTTTAAATTACCTTGAGACCATGATAGTGATAATTGAATTCCTAAATGTTCATAGACTGGATAAGTCATGGCTAGAGTCCAAACAAACAATTTATTATACATTCTGTAGACATCGTACGTTGATCATGAATTACATCACAAATATAAATTAGAATCCTATGTTGAATTAGCTATCTTGCATATCAGTCCTTTGTCTCGTACATATGAATTACTGTAGGCAGAACGACATAACTATATGCACGCGTGGTTGGAAAATCCAACGACCGACAGTGAGATTATGCGTCTGGCACTAGTATAACTAAAACGGACTGTTAAATCATCTCGACAAGGTTTAGTCAATTACTAACCTGTAACTTCATCTTTCTTCATCATAACAGTGGACTGACCCATGTCCATAAGAAAATACAATATAACCGTGTGGCATTCCATGCCCGACACTATAAGAATATAAAGACACGTCTTCTCCGTTTGACGGTCATTTGAGAAAGGGTCCCGTCTCTTGGTCACCGTGCGTGACTACCAACGCTGAAACGTCACAGCGTTCACTAGGCTAATAATACTTTTACATTACATTAAACGTTGTAACCCCTAAAATCGCATGCTGCTAACCTCTAGCAGACAATGCCAATTAATCTACCGTAACAATTCCCTGTCCACCGGGGGAAAAAAAATCTATTAGATAGATTTTTTTTTTTCAAAAACCTATCTGAATGAATATCAAAAAATTTAACAATATCAAAAAATTTAACCAAAAATGCGGCATATGGCCTACGATGTTCTGTCTAGAACAAATGTCGTGGTCATGTCGACTAACTAACAGTCATCTAATATATTAATGATCATATTATACATAAATGTTATACATAAATTTTATATGAACTAAAAGAGAATGGCTAATGTTGATATCTAATTAAATAATTAATTAACTTAAAATATGTCGCAATGAAATGTCACGTCAGACTAATCTAAAGAGTTAAAATTAAACTAATTAATTATATTGAGTGTGTAATAAGAATAAAGTTGTTGAAAATCTAATGTAAGAAAAATGAAAGGATATGTTAAAGAGAGAAATAAATAAATGAAGAATAAAGTAGAGAAAGAAAGTAATGTATAAATTTAACTTAGTTATGTGTGTTGGACATTAATTAAGTTTAGTATTAAGTTGTTAATACCTATCTAAATTAACCAATTTAAACAATAATGTAGTATGTAATGTATCAACATAATTATTAACTATATAATATAATAGTTACATACAATAACATTATCTAAGAATCATGTGAGTTCTTATTTTTTTCTTCTTTCATTCATTTTTTTTTTCAAATTTCATTTCATTTTTTTTTCATATTTATCTCACCTTTCATTTTAATTTCCATTATTTTAATGACTTAATTAAAATTAATTAAAGTTGGATATGATGATCCATACGTAGGCTTGATCATTGTGAATTCCGATTAACAAACAAATGTTTATGTGTTTCAGTTCATAAGTATCGACGTTATTGACAATAGTTCATGTCGCCTACTGAGTTACTTTGATAGTGTTTTCTATTATTTTCACTTGATGCACGGAAATGTGTCCAATAGTTTTATCATGAATGGATATCAAGCAAAGTCCTGGCGTAAATACGAACATAGAGTCAATTGATTTCATTTATTTCGTATATAAAGTCTTTAGTAAGCAGATACTTGTATTGTAGGCAATAGTTCATGTCTATGTAGAACAGCCATTATAGTGCTATGTCTTTTGAGTAAGTATCTGCGACGTTAATATAGTTCAGGACTCGACATCAGTAGGATTTCGAGATAGAGTATCTGCCAAGACGTTATCTGCTCCTGTGATGTACTCGATTGAGAAGTCAAAAGGTTGAAGGAGAATAGCGAATCTGGTGAGCTTTGGACTTTTATGATTCGCCCGTCGTAGTGATGCTACGGCTTTCTGGTCTGTCTGTACTACGAATGGGGCTCCCAGCAGGAACTTCTCCAATTTCGTTATTGCCCACACCACTGCTAAAAGTTCGCGGTCGACAGTGGAGTATTTGACTTCTGGTGGTTTCAGTTTCCGTGAGACGTACAAGTTTGGATGGAGGATGTCGTCATGATATTGGAGCAAACATGCGCCAATTCCGTAGTTACTCGCATCTGTGCGGAGAATAAACTTTTTGGAAGCATCAGTTAGTCTCAAAATTGGTGGGTTTGAAAATATGTTAATAATATTAAGGAATACATTATTACACTCACTAGTCCATGTCACCTTCACTGGCATGTCCTTCTTTAATAATGAGGACAAGACAGCCGTGATAGATGACAAGTTAGGTACGAATCTACTGTAATATTGGACTAGACCTAACAAGCTTCTAACCTGTTTCTTCGTTTGAGGAACGGAAATGTTTAAAATTTTAGAAACCGTACTGGGTAGTGTTCGGATATATCCTGCTCCAATAATGTGACCCAAAAAAGTTATTTCATGAAATGCTACTTGTAATTTTGTGGGTTTAGCAGTTAAATTGTTCCTTCTTAATGTGTCCAAAACGTTTTCAAGACCCAAAAAATGTTCCTCAAAAGATGAACTAAATAAGCATATGTCGTCTATGTATGTAATAATGTCTGGTCTACCTGAAAAAATGTGTCGCATCATGCGAACAAAGGTAGCTGGAGCGTTAACAAGCCCAAAAGGCATAACATTCCACTGGTATAGACCTTGCGGAGTGGAAAACGCTGTGTAGTATTTAGCTTTTTCGGTTAGTGGTATCTGCCAATAACCTTTAGTTAAGTCTATCTTAGTGAATATAGTTGCGGTCGATAGACGTGGCAGTAAGTCGTCGAGAAGTGGATGTGGTTCGCTATCAACTATCGTTTGTGCATTTAATTTTCTATAGTCGACGCATAGTCTAATGTTATTGTCCTTCTTTCGGACAATAACTAATGGAGAAGAAAATGGGGAATTACTAGTTTCAATAATTCCTAAAGATAACATCTGTTCAAGTTCCTTAGTAGTTTTAGTAAGAAAGTGTAGAGGAACAGAATATGGATGTACCCGAATTGGAGTATCATCGTTAAGAGTGATGTCATGACTAATGACTGATGTGCGACCTGGAACGTCGGTCAACACATCTGGATAAGATTGTAGAAGTTCAGCAATCTGTTGATGCTGTTGCGGTGTAACCGACGAAGAGATGGTTACGTCCCGCCAAGATTCACTAGGCTGTACTACAGGTACAGGTAAAGCTAACTGTACCTCAGGAAAAGAAGATTCTTCTTCCTGGATAACAGACAAATTAGAATAGTGACATCTAGGTACGACAGTGTCATCTAGTTCATGAAAAATAGCTTGTAGATGTTCAGGTCGAGTATGAAATTGTTTGAGCATATTTATGTGAAATATTTTGTGATGTCCCTTAATGTCCAGGACATAATCAACATCAGAAATCTTATTGATAACCTGGTATGGACCGTTCCACGAGATGAGTAGTTTATTATTGTTATGTGGCAATAACACATAAGCTTGATCTCCTGGAAATAATTGACGTAATCGTCTACTACTGTTTTGGAAAGTTCTAGCTTTCGCTTTAGCAGCCTCAGATGAAGCTGTTGCCATTTTGCAGGCATCAATAATGTTATTCCGGAGATTAATTACATATTCATAGGATGACTGGGTATCCTGAGTCATCTCGGAGTCAATCAATAAGTCTTTTATTAGTCCCATAGGACCTCTTGGTGGAGCGCCAAAGACTAATTGAAACGGAGAGAAGCCAGTTTGTTCATGTGGCACCTCTCGATAAGCGAATAACACAACTGGGAGTACTCTGTCCCAGTCCTGTGGATGGTTAACTGTAACTTTATGTAACATTTGTTTAAGTGTGCGGTTAAGTCTTTCTACTGCACCATTACTTATTGGGTGATAAATGCTGCTGAGATTTCTATCTATATTCCAAGTCTTCATTACTTCTGTCATAGTCTCAGAAATAAATTGAGATCCATGATCTGACAAAAGTTTCCTAGGAAAACCTACTCTAGAGAAGATCAGGTGTAGTGCATCAGCTACATCTGTGGTGGTGGTTGTTTTCAATGGGATGGCTTCTGGCCATCGTGTGCATAAATCGATGCACGTGAGAATAAATCTATGTCCTCTGGCTGATGGTAAAAGTGGGCCAATAATATCAATGGCCATCTTGTCAAAGGGTCTCACAGATATGTCACAAGCCTGAATAGGCGCCGTGTGAAAGGCTCCTCGTGCTTTCACTTCTTGGCATATCGTACAGGAGCGTACGTACTGTGAAATATCTCGTGACACTCCCGGCCAAAAAAAGAAGATAATACTCGAGAACGTGTCCGAGTATATCCCATGTGACCTGCGCACTTAGAATCATGTGCGTGTTGAAGTATGTACCGTCTAAAAGCAAAAGGTACCATGACCTGTTGTCTTACATGAGTTTTATCCATAAAACATCTTAGTAGAATGTCATTTTTAATAATAAACCAATGACTATTATTATTGTTCATAGCAAGATTGCCAACTTTGTTGACCAGTGCAAAAAATTTTGTTAATGACCTGTCTTCCTTCTGTTTTGCAGCAAAGGATACTCGGTCAATAGCAGAATGAACCTCGATACTTTCATGTTTGTCTGTTTCCTTGTTTTCAGTGTCCATAGTCTCTAATTGTTTCGTATGTGCTCTGGTTATTACTGCATTTCCGATGCATAGATTATTTTTTTCCCATTCAATAATCTCTTCTGGTGTGCAATCTTTACTTCCGTGTATGCATCCCACCATAAGGTCGGCAATTGGGTTTCTTAACATGCATGCTTTAACGTTGCCTGTGAAAAAAGGTGTATCAATATGTATAATAGCAGTTGGATAACATTCTATGGTTCCACCAAAGGTCATGCACCTGACATGTTCTCCAGTTGCACAATTTGGATGAACAAGTGACTGACGGATTCCGATCGTTGTCGATCCCGAATCTCTTAAAACTGAGACGACGGATCCATTAACTTTTCCTCTGTTGAAGATCAGCGAGCCTGTTCCGTCATTGACTGCTAGACTGACTTCTGGTAGAATGTGTCCGCAGTTCAGAACTGTCTCTTTTGCCTTCTGAAATATAAGATTACATTTTGGGCAACTATTTGCCACGTTATAATTCATTGCAAAACAAGTAGACGAAGACTGTATTTTGTTATTAGTAGGTGAACTCTGAACCCCAGGGGTTGTAGCAGTAGTAACGGCTGCCCCTGTATTATGATTATAATTTGTCGATCTACGAGAATGAGAACGATGACGAGAATAATCAGTTGAATTATTCCGTTGTCCTCTATTGTAACTGTTATCTCGATGTCTCGAGTTATAATTATCGCTGTTGTTCCAATTGTTACCATTATTATAATTATATGAACGATTATAACTTGAGTTACGTGGATTACTGTTGTATCTGGACTGAGGTGAATAATTTCTGTTTTGTGGTCTTCCTCTATTAAAGTTATTGTTAAAGCTATTACGTCCCTTATGAAAATTAATGTCATAGTTTCCCTTGAACCTACCTCTGTCCACACTGTGTGTTCTAGGTTTGTTATTACTATGATATGCCATATTGGAGGCTACAGGAAGAGGTTCTCTTATCAACGAGCCAGAAATGTTAGCATTCGGATGAGCGGTGCAGTAATTTAAAGAAATTTTTTCTAACTCATCAATAGTTTCTGGTTTCCGTTCTTGCAGATAAGCAAAGAACGGTGGGCTGACAGAAGATAACACTTTATCCCTCAATAACAAATCGACTAACTTGTCGTAAGATTTGTTGACACCTGCCAGTTCAACCCATCTGTTAAAAGTATTGCGTATGTTAGCAATAAAACCTGTAAAGTCTTTATTATTATCTGGCAACAAACTTTTGAAACGTAATCTACATGCCTCTTCGTTCAAGTGGAACCGACGTAATAACAAAGTCTTAATGGCCTCATAGTCTGTGGCTAATGTCGGATCAATATTTTGTGCTGCACTTGCAGGTTCGCCATCCAGAAATTCCTTGAGTTTAAGTGCCCATGCAGTTTTGTCAAGGTTATTGACCTTACATATATCCTCAAAGCGCGCCAGCCATGATGACAAATCGTCCACGTGTAACTTGAACGGTGGTAGCTTAAAGTAATAATTGCCCTTAAGTCGGTTGGAAGAAGATCCCGATTGAGCATTATCATTTTGGCTTGCTGCAGCACCCTGCGAATTAAGTTTTGCTGTTTCCAATTTAAGCCGTTGCAATTCCATTTCTTGCTGCAGTATGATTTCCTGTCGTTTCAATTTATTTTCTTCTTCAATCCGTAGGATTTCATCTCTTGCCAGCTTTCTTTCTTCTTCTTGTCTTAATTCTGCTCTCTTCTCTGCCTCTTTTCTTTCAAGTTCTTCCATCTCTGCCTTAGCAATAGCTTTCCTTTCAGCCTCTTTTCTTCCAAGTTCTTCCATCTCTGCCTTAGCAATAGCTTTCCTTTCAGACTCTTCTGCCTTATGGTTCGCAAGTTGTTGTTCCGCAAATTCCAGGAGTGCATCTCCCTTTTTATTACAATCTTTTCCAATTTTAATGAAATGATCCAAGGTAAGCATTCTTGAAGTTGATTTATTTAAGTATTCAATTAATTATGTCTAGTAATCACCACTAGAATCTATGTCGATAATTCTAATTACTCAACGAATGAATAATCAATATAAGAAATTGCAATATTCCTGTACTGTTATTTATAAGGTCCACAAATCTATAATATTTTGTAAAAATATTATATATATCCACTAATATCTATCATAAATAGTTATGATAGTTAGTTATCTGAGGTGCAGAAATTATATCATGCACTTAATATTAGTATTAAATAATTATGGGTATTATCCCTAAATAATTAGGTTATTTAATCTTAATAGTTATTAAGTTCACACTGTAGTACTGAGAAAATGTACTAATTAACATTTAATATGTTTTAATATGTTATAAAGTTATAATAATTAATCATTGTATATTATGTCATAATCATGAGCTATAAAGTGCATTGCCCATTTCTTGGACCACCACTGCAACTTGGTGCAAAGTCCCTAATTCCTCCTTAAACTCATAAAAATTTAATGATATTAATCTACACTCTTATTAATGAATAAATTATAGCATTAATATTAAATTATAAATGGATGAGATGAAGACAAACAATACAATGTGTTAACCAAGGATTACAGAACAGTATTATCATACGACAAGACATTTTCACAATAAAAATGCATTTATAACTAAGTTGACTAAACCGGAAGTGAGAGATTAAAGAATGAACTGAATAGAAAACTAACCTGCGTACACAAAAATTAGTGACGTGTACATGGACTCATTTGACGATCATACAATACATTTAAATAAAATTAAAGATAGCCAGATTAGAATAAACAGGATAGATTACGAACATATGGCTGTAACTGAATAAAAAATCAAACTGAATACGGTAAAATACAACGGTTATTTCACAGAACTAGACACCTAACATATAAGGTGAATTAATGCAGGTCCGAACGAAACAATCACCGGTAATGTCTTCGACGCGTTCTTCGCGAAATGCGATTAATTCACAGCCCTAAGAACAATTAAAATCAGTTCGTGGCATCCAAGGAGCCATAGAATTGATTTCAATCCGCCGCCCATCCATACCCACAAATAAGGGACAACATCAACGGAAAAAACAGATATAACATAGATATATAATAAATAGAGAGGACATGCCTGCACAGCGAAATGGACTTAGTATTGAGCTATATGAAGGACAATCGTCCTAAGTCTAAACTTATCTTTAAAAGGCTCCGGCGATGTCAAGTTCATCAACGGACTAGATTAATGCCTAGTACTGTTTGCTCCTGATTGGTTGATAACCGTATTCAATCGTCTGGTCTTCTTGATCATGTAAATCTTCATCAAACCTGGAATGCGTTGACGGTTGTACTTTCAAAGCGCGGCATCTACGCATGATGTAGTGACGTCAGATTGGCATTTCGTAGTCATGCGTTGAACGTCGTTTTTATGCAAATCATGTGACTTTCTTGTAATCATAAATAGTTTGTAAAAGTATGTAAACAAGAAAAATTTTCCTTAATTCTTTCGTTCCCCAGCGATGGCCAACTAATTCTTTCTTTCGTTCCCCAGCAATGGCCAATCAATTCTGCTGCGGTCAGAAAATTAGCCCAACGGGTTGTTGAGAGCTTGATAGTCAATCGTGGTATCTGGGTTTACAGTTCATCATTTTTAGAGCATCGTGCCCTTGATGTTAAGTACGCGAATGTGGATTTAAATTACCTTGAGACCATGATAGTGATAATTGAATTCCCAAATGTTCATAGACTGGATAAGTCATGGCTAGAGTCCAAACAAACAATTTATTATACATTCTGTAGACATCGTACGTTGATCATGAATTACATCACAAATATAAATTAGAATCCTATGTTGAATTAGCTATCTTGCATATCAGTCCTTTGTCTCGTACATATGAATTACTGTAGGCAGAACGACATAACTATATGCACGCGTGGTTGGAAAATCCAACGACCGACAGTGAGATTATGCGTCTGGCACTAGTATAACTAAAACGGACTGTTAATTCATCTCGACAAGGTTTAGTCAATTACTAACCTGTAACTTCATCTTTCTTCATCATAACAGTGGACTGACCCATGTCCATAAGAAAATACAATATAACCGTGTGGCATTCCATGCCCGACACTATAAGAATATAAAGACACGTCTTCTCCGTTTGACGGTCATTTGAGAAAGGGTCCCGTCTCTTGGTCACCGTGCGTGACTACCAACGCTGAAACGTCACAGCGTTCACTAGGCTAATAATACTTTTACATTACATTAAACGTTGTAAACCCTAAAATCGCATGCTGCTAACCTCTAGCAGACAATGCCAATTAATCTACCGTAACACTCGTTAAGCCCCCACCGCTGCCGTAATCAGTGGAATTTATTATTATTATAATATATATACAAGTATATATATATCATCATCATCATCATGTGACGTATTCTTTCCAGAACGTTGTCCCCATTACAGCTGCTCTGAACGCATCACGATTCTGGGCAAGTCGGCCTGCATCAGCCAAAGACAAGTTCAGACTCTCTGTGATGTCCTGGGTCCACCGTCGTCTAGGTCGACCCCTTCCCCTTTTTCCAGGGACCATGCCTTCCATCACTGTTTTTTCCAGACTATTATGTCTTATATATATATATATATATATATATATATATATATATATATATATATATATATATATATATATATATATATATATATATATATATATTGTGCGTTTAGTAACTTTGACTGAGACAACCATGTAGTACATTTAAAGGGATTAAATCGAAGTTAAATTTGTAACATTACAAATAACAAAATTTAATAATCACTTTAAGTTTGAGCAGTTGGAAAATAAATTGAATAGTTATGGAAAAGGTTTCATCACTTGATTGGGATTTAAATGAATAAAGGAGGTCACTTTTGGCAGCGGATATTTTCACTTAGCTGCCAATTGTAGTTTCTTCTCCCGCTGGGTCAGTTCCTTTCACTCTGCTCTCGCTCGTCTCTGGTCAAAGTTCAGGCGCCGCACGTTCCCAGAACGTTCAAGGAGTAACAGCTAAGTTGGTTCTGCGTCTGTCTATAAGACCCTCTTATGATGGCGTCTCACAAAACGACAGTCCACTTCTACCTTCACTTTGTTCCAGAGATAGTACTTTCTGCTGGTACCACCAATAACTGGTAATAGAAATAGAAAAGAAACGCTCTTCTGAGTATGGCGTTTTCCAACCCATAGTTAGGGGTTCCTCTCTTCCCATACCACCATCCCATGTAAGAATTTACCCTCGATGAGAATTAAACTTAATCCCTCGGGATAAAACTTCCTTTACATTTAAACTGAATAGCTTTAGCTTTACATTACATTTAAATGAAAAGGTTAAACGTACAGATATAATATGTTTTACATTTAAATTTCCACTGTTTGAAAAGTGTTCACAATATAAAGTCATTTATGTTTCCTTTATATTTCCACTTGTTGAAAAGTTTGAAACTTCTATTAAATTAAGATGAATATTTTCACATAGACATTTACACTGGTTTAATGCTTGAAATTTACATTAATTTTAAAGTGAATATGTTTATAGAGACATTTACACTACTTTGAAAATGTAAGTGTTATTCTTAGAATGTACATCATTTCTTTCATCTTTCCCTCCCTGATCCATAAGGAACCTGGAACTACTTTATGCTTTTAGTTCTCTTTACGAAACTATCAATAAAGCAATCACCAGCCCTTGCAGTGGTAGTTCATGAATCATCATTCTAGATACTGAGGTTGCTAGCCCCAAATGACTTTGACATCCTATCGCGAGTTTCACACATTACACTTCACATGGTAATAAATACATATATATGTTAGTTTACATGTTAGTAACAAAATATGAAATGTAAATCACAACTTACGTCAATCCTGGCTACAGACTTGTTTGCTCAGATAAATAAAAGAGACGAATTGTTACCTTACACATGTCTGGGATGTCTTTAATTTTACAATAGATTGCCCCCTTCTGACTGTTTTTTTTTCAGTTTCCTAGTCCCAGTGTTCCTTATTAAAATTTGAAAGAGATTTCCTGTGCTTTGTAAGTCTTATCTGGTTCTCCAATAAAAGGTCCGGTTAACAAATAGGAATTATGAATCTAGTTTTCACTCTGGCGATGTCTGAGGTCTTGGCGAGCTTGAAATTCACAGTGAGATAAAACTGCGAAATGGTCAGCCTATATTCCCCCTCAATGGTGTTATGAATCTAATCAGAAAGATTCAATCAAACATGTTGGGTGTGGCACTTTCAAAATATTTCCTACATGGAAAATTTTTGCCAAAGGTCATGTCTCCCATATATGGTAATATGATGTCTTGCATACACTCTCACAAACACATTTGTAGACTCATACTGTCTAAAATGTAATAAATCCTTGATTACTTTTTAACCAAGTGACCGGAAGCGATTATATCACACTTGTCTGCCCACGTGTGTCACACAGACAGTAATCTCGTTATCTGTCGTATGAGTACGCAAACTCCGAGTCTTATCGGAGATTTAAGCCGATAGCGCTGACCAATGTACGTGTTAATCTGCCGCGACTATAACCACAAATCTGGGTAGCGTCAAGCAAATATTTATCACCTATAGGGTGATTTGATAAAATCAAATATCTGCTACTTAGCAGAAAAATTAATAAAGAAAGACAGACATAAAAGTGCGATAATTGACAGCACATAATACAAATCAGTACCACAAATGTACCGATACTGCCGGAGAGAACCAAAGATCGATAGAGGTCGTCCATTTCGCCACATCATCACTGCTAGCCTTACGATTGAAGTCACTTTCCAACAGTCTTGACCTTGATGATTCATCTATTGCAGTGTCATTCTCTAACAGGCGATCATTAATTGTTCTCAGCATCTCTCCCTTATCCATATTTAGTGTGGCCACTGTGGGTGTTCTTGATGCTAGTCTGTTAGCTCTCTCATTACCGCATACCCCTGCATGACCAGGACAGTAGATGCACACCAGCTCCTGTAGATTCGAAGTTTCTATGAATGTTTTCCATTCATGCCGTAGCCAACCATTTTGAACCTTTCGAAGTATGGACTGAGAATCTGACATAATGACAGCCTTTTTTAATAAAGTTTCAGTTGACACCTAAAGGCTGCAGTAGCTGTCTCTACCTCCATTCTCATGCTGGAAGTTGTTATCTCGTAAGCCCCGCTATGTTCGGCGACGATTCTGCCCTTTACCCTAGCAGAGAAGCCCAAACTTGATTTCTCACCACGGATCACAGACCTATCAGTATACACAATGGCATCATTATCTCCAGCATGATCATGTATCAGCTGATTTTTTTCCAATTCTGCTTTCCCATTGCCCCAAGTTCTACACTCTCTGCCAAGGCTGATGATGACTTGCTGGTAGTTCTCATCTGACTTACTCCACACTTCCCCTTTGAATATGTTTTCAACTGTGGTCACCTGCTTGATCGTTGTCTCTGCCTGTGCCATCCATGGCATCCCCCTCTTTATTCTTGCCCCTTTAATTCCAGCTATGTTTCCATGCAGGGGGTGCCGTTTGTCTGTGGTTGCTCGCATATAGGCTTTTGTCTGGGCCATCGCATATCTGGATCTAATCGACAACATTGCAAGCATGTACCTCATTGTCACAATGGGGGTCTCGCGTACAGTCCAAGACTTTACGCATCCCTTCATTGTGAATGCGTTCCAGTCGTTCACATTGTGTTACTGACAGCGTGAGTATTCCCAGTCCATACTCAATGACTGATATGACTAGATCTTACACTGTGAGGTACTGTAACTTCCTGACTTAATGAATGAAACCGTAATTAACACCCTTCCAATCTAAGATGAGACAGTGAAGTCAAGTCAGTTGCCTTGTCTCGAGGCGCAGGCGATTTAATCACTACATAAATCACGATATTTTATCTTCTCCATCATTCCTGTTATTGTTCTTTCCCTATGTCATAGTGTCATGTCATCCATTATCTTTTCTCTTTGTCTTCATCTACCTTTCTTTCCCTTTATTTTTCTCAGGTCACGATGTTTCCAAGAATTCTTCTTCTCCTTACATGTCTAGTGCCAGTTTTTTGTCTTCTTCTTATATTTGTTATTATATTTATTTATTTATTAGCTCTTCCGAAGCTTG
The DNA here is from genome assembly GCA_024509875.1 of Oreohelix idahoensis. Classification (NCBI taxonomy): domain Eukaryota; kingdom Metazoa; phylum Mollusca; class Gastropoda; order Stylommatophora; family Oreohelicidae; genus Oreohelix; species Oreohelix idahoensis. Next base: position 126,940 of record JAMPIV010018641.1, read on the forward strand.
CTTTGTTACTTATCTTAGCTGTCCATGGGATTCTTAACTTCTTTCGGAGATACCACAACCTTGTTATCTCCAATGATTTTTGCGTGTTTATGCTCATTGTCCAGGATTCACTTCCATAGAATAATAGTTAAAAGTAAAGAATCGTTCACATTTTGCTTTTTTTCCTTGCAGGGACATATACTCCCTTTTTTTAAAACCAAAAAAGTCTTATGCCGCATTACCAGGTCTGTCGCAGTTGGGTTCGTCGCAAACGACGAAACTCAATCTCCTGTGTGAAAGTTGACAACACGACTCTTCTTTCTTCTATGATTCCTAGCCGCCAACTGTCAACGCAGTCAATGGCCATAACGCCTGGTGGTGTCTTGTAGGGCAGCAACAAACTGCTTCCACTTTGCTCGGTCGGCGGCCATCCTTCGTGCAGTGCCCCAGCTCTGGTTCATTCTTTGCATCACGGCCTCAACAGTTCTTCGCAAAGTTGTTTTTGGTCATCATTCGAGTCTCAGATTGCGGATATCTGTCCTCCATCAAAGCGTTTTCATCTGTTGATGTTTCCGTAACTGATTAAAAAATATATATATATAGACAGGGGTGTCGGCCCTGTGCTAAAACCCCAAACCTGAAGGACCAGGGTGCCAGCTTTAGTCTGATCCCTACCCGCACAGATCTGTCCAGCTTGGTAGAACCTGTCAAGAGTAAAACTCCCGCTGGCATAGCTCTAGTGGTTGTCATGGTACTCAAGCAGCCTTACCGCTTCAAGGTATAAGCACCAATGAAGGCAGTGACAACACCACTAGATGGTTTAAAATGAACAAATTAATGAATAAAGAAAGCCTTGAAAGATTAAAAATATCTTCTATTTACACTTCAAGCGATACAAGTTAAAGATAAAGGGAAAGGTAGTCCTATAGAAGAAACTGCTATTGGGAAATGATTTCATTATACTAGGTCCATCAAAAACAGAATAAATAAAGCCAAAACAGACTTTGCCAATTTATACGACAGCTGGAAATCTTCTCAGTACTGCACGAAGATCAAAATACGATTATACGAGAGTTGCGTAATTTTTGTGATTCTGTACGGTGCGGAATACTGAACAGTAACAGAAAAGGAAATGTCCATATTGTCTGTTGAGAGCACATTATGGGGCGAAGCAATCTTGATAAAGTTATATTTAGATGGATTGCTACGCACCATGTTGAGCCTCACCAAAACGCATAAACTAAAGTCATTAGCTTTGACAAAGGAAGGTATCGAGGGATGACGTCGAAGAGTCTGCTTGTGGCCTTAGTGCCTATCGAACGTGTTTTTGAAAGCGTGGCTTGGTCCACTTAATATGTATTGAAGAATCTACTTATAAAATGTGTTAATGAGTCTAGATTCGACTCAAAAATAAAGTGTGTAATTGTAATTCAAGGTTGTGAAACCACTTCGTCAGGATATATGAAATTCACGGTGTTGATTTAGCCAAGATGGCCAGGAATATAATTTGAGATAGTACCTCAAAACATACAAGATGTTTTCAAGGTTAGTATAACCTCTATATATATATATATATATATATATATATATATATATATATATATATATATATATATATATATATATATATATATATATATATATATATATATATATATATATATATATATATCAAATAAAGAAGTGAAGACAAAAACTCGAAGAGATAAAAGACATTTCATCAATGAACTGGTCGTAGAAGCTGAAAATGCTGCAAGAACTGGTAATAGTAGGTGCCTTTATCAAATTACAAAACAACTATGTCACCAGCCTACTGCTATGGAAACACCTGTTAAAGGTAAATTAGGGAATTCAATACCAACAGAAAAAGAACAAATGAAGAGATGGGCTGAGCACTTCCTGGAAGTGCTAAACAGACCACCACCAACAGTAACACCTGATTTTAATAATGAAACACCCACAACCACCTTGCCAATAACTTGCGATGAATACACGCTGGACGAGATCAAACAAGCCGTTAAAAGATTAAAAAATTTTAAAGCTGCTGGAGTTGACGAAATTTCAGGGGAAATGATTAAAGCAGTTAATGACAACAACCTCTTGAGAATTTTAAATATTATAAATGAAGTATGGAGAGAAGAACAACCACCACAACAATGGAAAGACAGTATTATTGTAAAGTTACCGAAGAAAGGTGATCTATCAGACTGTAATAACTGGCGTGGTATATCTCTATTATCAGTACCTGGAAAATTATTATGTTGCATGATGTTAGAAAGACTTAAATTGCATGCTGACGAAAAGATCAGAGAAGAACAAGCGGGTTTCAGGCCGAAACGATCATGTATTGATCAAATATTCACACTAAGAACAATTATAGAAGAATCAGTGGAAAGGCAATCGCCACTTATTATCACCTTCGTCGATTTTCAAAAAGCCTTTGATAGTCTACACCGCCCATCATTGTGGAAGATACTTACAATCTATGGTTTTCCAACAAAATATGTGAATATAATCAAAGCGCTATATGACAATGCAAGATGTTGTGTTAGAACAAATAAAGGGAATACAGAATGGTTTACAGTAGAAACAGGGGTGAAACAAGGCTGTATTATGTCACCACTACTTTTTGGAATAGCTATTGATTGGGTTATGAGAAACTATACCCACAATGAACAATTGGGTATAAAATGGACAAATGGAAAATTCCTGGGGGACCTGGATTTCGCAGATGATGTAGCATTCTTAAGTTCAACACCAAGACAATCCCAAGAAGCAATAAATAATTTGTGTCATCTCTCGGTTAAAATAGGTCTCCAAATAAATGCCTCTAAAACTAAAGCTATGAACTTTTCTAACGAGACCTTTGATATCATCTTGAACTGGGAAAAACTACAGAAAGTTGAAAGTTTCAATTATTTAGGCAGTAAAATGACTCAGGATGGTGACACAACAAGAGAAATCCATACTAGAATTGCTTTGGCAGCTAGCGCCTTCAATAGATTATCTAACATTTGGAAATTACGATCATTGAATATACATACCAAGCTTCGTCTGTTTAATTCAAATGTTATCTCAGTGTTAACATACGGCTGTGAGAGTTGGAAAATAACAAAATCATTGGAGAACAAGCTGAATACATTCGAGAACAAATGTCTTAGAAAACTCATGAACATCAGTTGGAAAGAATTCAAGACTAATCGACAAATAAGAGAAGACTCTAGGCAGAAATATGTCTCCGACTATATAAGGAAAAGACGATGGTCATATATCGGTCATGTCCTACGAATGCAAAACAACAGAATACCACTACAGGCGCTCACTTGGGTTCCTGAGGGTAAGAGGAAAAAAGGAAGGCCAAAAGAAACACTCAGAAGAACAATAATAAGAGAAGGAAGAACGTTGGGCCTAAATAATGTGCAAGAGCTAAGAGGAGTGGCGTCACAACGAACAACCTGGAGAGCACTGGTTTCTGCCTTATGCGCCGTGTTTGGTGCTTAAAGAATTTATTATTATTATTATTATATCATATTACGAATTTGATGCAACTGTTTAATGGGTCGAGAATCACTATAAAAGGATAAAGTTAGCAGACACAGAAATAAATGTGCAAGAAAGCACAGGACTATATTATTACGAGTATCAGAACGTTATACAAAACAGGAAATTATGCAGATATGATATATATAGGAGAAATCGATTTTGCCAATGATTAACTGTTATAAATTATAATGGAGCAACATGTGATTCAAGAGAAATTCTGTATGTGTTACCGTATATTTACGGTCACCACAAATGTTAAGGTGGGATTTACGTTATGCTATGTAGGAACGTAACAATATCCTTTCTGTGTACTGTTGTAGTCAGTCCGACCTGGGCCAAACAGCTTTGGTATGCGTGATTAGCTCACCAGGCGTTGAGGCGCTAACAGGGTGTCATGTTGACATCCGAACATCAGACATTTCTTGTATGTGAGGTACTCGAAGTTTGTGTGGTTGACAAGTGATGTGGGTGTGTAGAGACACGAATGCGTTTAGGCTCTTTGATAGATAAACAAGGCACCCACTCACTCACATGCAGTAGTCAGTAATTGTAGAAACTGCTGGAACTTTCAACCATTTATTTACGAGACACAGTGACATCAACAGTTACAGTCAAATGGACGAGAATCAAGGACATCATATATATTGGAAATGATTGGCAAAACATCTGGCATTATAAAGCTTGAACCACTCATCTATAAGGACGTTATCGACAATGGTCTGTCCTTTAACAACTGTTCATATGTGGTAATAAATAGGAACATCGAACATCATCAGTTTTGTATAGCTCGTAGGTATGATGCTAATAACGCTGGCTTGACAACATATTCTTTTTCCTACTGTAGCTCAGGGCCCCTGACTGAACGCGTCAGGTAGTCCTTTAACAAATATAGTTGCTTAATATAGAAGTCTGTGAACTTGTAAATAAAGTCAAGACTTCATCTGGCGTCACCTGCCAGGCACTTCTTCTTCTGCTCAAAGTTATAGGCCGTAATGACGGGCCTTATAATGGTTGATAAACAACTGTACATTTTTTTCATAGGCATGTATTATCTTCCATGCTGAAACATACCGCCATCCTGCGGGTTTCATATCAATATACGTTCATTGTGCTTCTGTAAAGTACTTCAACGAATAGACCTAATTGGCTACGTCAAGCACACATAATGGACTATGGATCACAAGAACTGTGAGCGCTACTCACAGGTTCATACTAAATGTTCTGCAAAAAATAATTAAGTTATTTTACCTTGGACAGAATTCCGAGAAATACACAAATAACTACTGTCGTCATTCCAGACGAACAGAATAACTCTGGGGAGAATCACTAAGATCACAAGACTATCTTTCCCCCAGATAATGCAGGGAAGAAACAACAGACATCTTCGTCCGGCAGAAACCAGCTCATCACTCCCAGACGGAAGTCTGCTCGGTTCGCGCTAAAAACTAGCGCATGTGTAGACAGAACAGATTTGAGAACAGTTAACCCCCGTCTTAAGACTGATCAACCACAAAAAATAAACACAGGGAAGGTAACCCCTAATCAACCTGTGTCAGGGAGTTAACATACAGTTCTGTACCTTCGATTATCAAAAGTATTAAATAGATTTACATCTTCTGGAACCGTCAAAAATGACGGCAACAGACTACCACCCCCTCCGGATAAAAAAAAAAGAAACATTTTTTGTGTGTGAAATACATCAATGAGCGAGATGCAACAAGCTCATAACGCATGAATTATGCGCCGATGAAAGGATCAATAAATATAACGACATAATGTCAGACCCATTCAACGCACAATAGCGCGTCTAGTGAGAACAAAAGTTCACCTCACAAAATAAGAGAAAATATTTTCTCGAAGTAAAATATATGGAAGGTACCATCAAATAAACATCTGGCGATGCTAACAAAAATCACATACATATAAAAAAAATCCAATGTTATAGTGATGCGAATGATAACATATCTTGCAAAGTCATACAAACATATAAATCTATTAAAGTATCATGTTATATAATGACTATCATCTAATGGATGGACATAATCAAAATTTGTAAAGTTATTCTATATACATATGACAATTCAAGTGTATACTCTAACAAATAGAAGATGGCATCCACAAAGTATAAATCAATTCTGTATGTCGTAGATCATGTAAGCAACATCGTCATGATTCTCAAAGCACTCCGTACCTGGTACTAGTTTGCACTGCGAACAATATAAATAACACAATTAGCAACATGCTATAATGTACTATAATTACTAATACATGTTACATGTGACCGCATTAATTTTTCGACCTTTATATTATGTCAACTCAACCTTCTCCATTACACTAAAGATGGTAATAGAGAAAGAAAACAATTAATTTACCACTCTAAGTTGACAACAAATGTGTTAATATATATATGTATAGTGAAGAGACATATGTCTAGCAGTGTATCAGGAAAAACTAGGACACAAGACTTAAGTGGACTCATGTGGGCATCTAGACAGTATGTCTGCCATCACATTATCCAGACCACGGATAGCTTGCACCGTGAAATGAAAAGGTTGAAGAGCAATAGCATATCGAGTAGATCTCGAGCTCTTCAAATTCTTACACTGAGTAGCTGTAAGAGCTTTTTGGTCTGTTTCCACAATGAAATGCGCACCAAGAAGGAATCTTTGTAACTTAAGGATTGACCAAACCATAGCCAACAACTCACGGTCTAAAACCGAGTAATTCCTTTCTGCCGCATTCAGTTTCCTAGAAATATACATTACAGGATGCAGAGATCCTGAATACTCTTGCATTAGTGCCGCTCAGATCCCTGTGGATGAGGCGTCACTACGAAGAACAAAAGTCTTATCAGCAATAGGTAGTCGTAAGATAGGTGGGGATGAGAAAAAATTCTTAATCTGATCCAATGAAGCTTGACATTCTTGAGACCAGCGCACCATGTTAGGAGACCCTTTCTTCAATAGGGTTGAGAGTGGTGCCATGATAGAGGATAGATTCTTAATGAATCTTCCGTAGAATTGTATTAATCCCAAAAAGACTACGTACTTGTTTTTTTGTTTTAGGCCCAGAGATATTTAATATCTTAGAAATGTTTTGGTCCTCTGTCTTTAATAGACCATGACCAACTCGATGACCCAGGAAAGAAATTTTGCTAAACCCAACAAAGGTTTTAGAGGGTTTTGCAGTCAAATTATGCTCGCGTAGAGTTGACAGTAATTCATTTAACCCCAAATAGTGATCTTCCCAAGTATTACTGAAAAGACAGATGTCGTCTAAGTAAGCAATGACATCTAAACGATATGAGAGAATTCGACGCATCATGCGTACGAAAGTAGCCGGGGCGTTCATAAGCCCAAAAGGCATAAAATTCCACTGAAACAAACCCCTAGGTGTTGAGAAAGCAGTGAAAGGTTTGGCGTGTTCAGTTAACGGAACTTGCCAATAGCCTTTTGACAAGTCAAGCTTAGTAAAGAATCGAGAGTTAGAAAGTCTAATAAGTAGATCTTCTAATAAAGGCATAGGTTCAGCATCGAACTTCGCAACTTGGTTTAATTTGCGATAATCTACGCAAAGACGTATGTTATTGTCTTTCTTTTGAACAATAACCATGGACGAAGAGTATGCTGAGGTGGATGGTTCAATTATCTTCAATTGTATCATTTCATCCAATTCTTTCTCGACTTGTGCTTGAAAATGAATAGGAATAGGATAAGGCCTTACTCTGATCGGATTATGATCAGTAAGTATAATGTCAAGCTCAATGACATGTGTGTGTCCAGGAATGTCGGTAAGGACATCCTGAAATACTTGTAGCGTAGAAGATATTTGTCGCTGTTCCTCAAAAGAGAAATTAGAAGAAACAGTAACGTTTCTCCATGATTCCGTAGAAGTAAGTGGAATCATAGGAAAAGGTAGGTTAACATCCGAAAAAGTAGTTTCCTCATCCTGTATAACTGACAGGGATGAGATATGACCTTGCTGGACTGGAGAATCGTCCGTCGCCTGAAAAATAGGCTGCAAATAGTCTGGTCGCTCATGATATTCCGTAAGCATATTTATATGGAAGGTTTTATGCCTTCCATCAATATCGACAACATAGTCGACATCGGAAATCTTCGAGACTATTGTATATGGACCTTTCCATGTAATAAGCAGTCTGTTCTCTCTAGAAGGAAGTAAAACAAACGCTTTGTCTCCAGGACACAGTTGACGTAGGCGTCTCTTCTTATTAGCAAATAGCCTTGCCTTTTCCTTAGCAAATTCGGATGATGAAGTTGCTAGCTTGCATGCTTCAATAATTTTTTTCTGAGAGCAATGACATACTCATATTAAGATTGTGTGTCATTGTCGATATTATCTGCAGTTATAAGATCATGCAGCAAAGACATAGGACCGCGCGGTCGCACGCCAAAGACAAGTTCAAAAGGAGAAAATCCTGTATGTTCGTTGGGGACCTCCCTATAGGCAAAGAGAGCCGCGGGTAGGACCCTGTCCCAATCCTGAAGATGATCCTCAGTTATCTTCCCCAGTAAGTTCTTGAGTGTTCTATTAAGACGCTCAACTAACCCATTAGACATTGGGTGATAAATACTACTCAGAGATCTTTTAATGTGCAGAGTAGACATTACCTGCAACATTGTCTCTGATATCAATTGTGTGCCATGGTCTGACAATATTTCCCTAGGAAAACCTAAACGAGAAAATATAAGCCAAAGAGCGTCTGCAATATCAGCAGTGGAAATGCTCTTAAGAGGAATAGCCTCTGGCCAATGCGTGCACATATCAATGCACGCAGGGATAAATTGATGTCCTCTGGCCGATTTAGTCTTAAAAGGGCCAATGATATCTATGGCCATTTTCTGAAACGGCCGAATAGGAATGTCTGCTGCCTGAATAGGCGCAGCATGCCGTGGACCTCTAGACTTTACCTCTTGACATATTTTGCAAGACCGGCAATAAATTCGTATGTCTTTATTGACAAATGACCAAAAGAAAGATCCCAGAACTCTCGACTTAGTTCGGGAAAAACCCATGTGTCCAGCACACTGAGAATCGTGTGCATGTTGAAGAATTAAAGCTCTCATACTTTTGGGCACGAGAATTTGAGAATGCATAGTCGCGTCTGAGTGTTGTACCATACGCACTAGTATACCATTCTTCATAGTGATATATGATTTGCGATTTGTATTCTGATTCGGATCACCGTTTTTAGCGAGAAGAAAGAATTTATTTAAAGAAGGGTCTTTTTCTTGTAGTTTCACAAACGAGTCATGCGAAATCTCCAAGTGATCATCTTGGCTAACTACTTCATTAACTTCAGTAGATGAAGTTTGAGGAATAAGAGCTTGTGCTCTTGTTACCACTGCATTGGCTGTTTGCATATTCCGTTCTTCCCAGGCAGCAATTTGTTGCGGGCTGCATTCCTTAACCCCGTGAATACGCCCGATTATAAAATCCGCAATAGGGTTAGGTAGAAGACACGCGTGGACATCTCCCGTAAAGAAAGGAGTAGCAATGTGAATAATAGCGGTCGAGTACTTTTCAACTGTGCCACCAAATGTTACACATTTAACTATTTTTCCTGTGGCACAGCGAGGATCTATAAGAGATTGCTTAACCCCAATAGTAGTGCACCCAGAATAAAAAAGCAATGAGACTGGGTTACTATCCACGAGACCTCTATGCAAGATAAGCAATCCTCTCCCGTCATGCGCTATTGCAGCAGGGAGAGCGGGCAGAGGGTGACCACAACTCAAAGTAGTTACCGTGGTCGGTTCAAATAATGTTGAGCATTGGGTGCATTTAGATGCTCTCCCAAAGTCAAAAGCTGCACAAGTGACAGCATTAGAATTTTTATTCTCGTTCACCTGATTATTGGCACCATGAGACTCTTGTTGTACATAGTTTCCCTGGTGATGTGATCTCTTTTTCTTGTACTGAGATCTACCACGATTATTATTCCCTCTGAAATTATCATAGTTTGATCTACCTTGACCACCGCTCTGGTTCGAATCCCAGTTTCCATAATCACTATTGCCATTACCCCAATGATCATAGTGTTTACCTGTTTGGTTACGATGCCCCCGCGAAGGATAGCCTTGAAAGTGTCTATAGTGACTACCTCTCCGCAAATTTCCATAATTATAGGACCCGAAATAACGAGGACTATCAAATCGCCTCCAGTTCTTTGAAGAAGACCCATTATGTGATGGGTTACTCTGATTCTGATCATAATTACAATTGCTCTTTTTATTGTAGTTGTGTTGAGCACCTTGGAATTTATTCATAAAGTTAGGGCCATATGGTGCTGCAGAAGCAACCGGCAATTCTTCTTTAACCTTAGCATTGCTAACAGTAGCATGGGGATGTGCAGTTACATACTGGCAACAGTATTCTTCCATGTCTTTTATGTCTTTAGGTTTACGCTCATGAATAAAAGCAAGGAAAGACTCATTGACAGATGACATAACTTTATCTCGAAGTAATAAGTCCATAAGGGCTTCATATGTTTTTTCTGTTTTAGACAGCTCAATCCAACGTGTGAATGTAAGACGAATCTTAGTAATAAAGTCAGAGAACTCTACTCCAGTTTCTGGTAGCATTGTCTTAAAACGAAGACGATAATCTTCTTCTTTTAATTGATATCTCTTAAGTAATGTTGCCCTGACAACATCATAATTAGTTCTATCAGTTTCCTCTACTGCCATTACAGTACTCAATGGTTCACCTGAAAGTAATTCCATCAGTTGTCCGACATATTGTTCCTTATCTACCTTATGCGTTACGCATGTTAATTGGAATCTATCCAGGTAGAAGGTTATGTCGTCCTTTAGAGGGTTGAAAGGAGGTAATTTGACCTTATAAGTATTCTCCTTTATCCTACCCGAAGTTGATTGAGGAGCACTCATATTCATCACCTTTAATTTCTCCAACTCCAAAGCTAATAGTTTTTCCTCATGTTCCATTTGTGCTTTCCTGTCCTCAGCAGCAGCTTGAAGTTTTCTCTCCTCAGCAGCAGTTTGAAGTTTTCTCTCCTCAGCAGCAGCTTGAAGTTTTCTCTCTTCAACAGCAGCAGCAATTTGAAGTTTTCTCTCCTCAGCAGCAGCTTGAAGTTTTCTCTCCTCAGCAGCAGCTTGAAGTTTTCTCTCTTCAGCAGCAGCTTCTCTTTCTAATCTTTTATTTTTAGCTTCAGCAGCAGCTTGAAGTTTTCTCTCTTCAGCTTCTCTTTGTTGCTGTATTCTTCTATCTTCAGCTTCTCTGTCCAACTGCATTTGCATCCTTTTCTCTTCAGCCTTCTGTGCCTTGGCATATTGAGCAAGTGCAAACTCTTCCAATTTGTCACCAGTTTTGCCAAGAGATTTCCCTTGCTCAATAAAGACATCCAATGTAGACATTCTGTCTAATAATATGAGATTACACCTGAAAAATTTAATAAATTACCTTATCCCAACCTCAATGGGAGACAAGTCTGTAATCCTAGACTTGTATACTCACTTCACTTTATTCTATCCCAATCTCCGTGGGAGACAAATTTTTTAATCAAAAACTTGTATAATCACCTTGTTTCTTTATAATAATATGATCATAAATAACCTCTATCTGAAAAGTGCATCATATCAACAATAATAGTCCATGACCAAGTATATATATAGACTGTGTATGATGAACAAGTAGACGATAACAATACAAAGACAAAAATGTATAACAACCGAAAACGTTCGCAGAAGTCAAATGATAAATAAAGCTTAACTAAATCTAATGTTGTAAAAAATTACAATGATAACTGCGAAAAATCAAAACAAATCACAACACTGTTATAAACAAAAAGGGTGTATATAAATAAATGAAAGGAAGGAGAGGCGGACAGATACAAACAAAACAAATCGAAAAATCAAAGAATGGAAAAAAATAACGAAAACTACACTAACACATCTCGTCACAGCTAAGAAAAAAAAAATGAAAAGTAGCAACACACGTCGCTCACACTTTCCGCTGTGGGAAATATGCGAAGTCCCTACAGAAAACGCTCTCGATAGAACCTCTGTTACGTGGTATCTTATAACGGAGTCACCTGCCCAACCAGCCCGCGAAACACACACTAACACAACATGTAAACAAAGAACATGTGAACAAAGAATGCATTAATAAAGTGTGTTGTAAGAAGGCTCAGTTATTCACAATATAACGGTACAAAGTTTCCGAAAAAACAAACCGCCACTTATCTTAGATATAATCCTGGCCTTAGTCAACAATGTTTTCTGATAATAAACAGCAATGCGAGGAAGCTCCACCGTTGACAATTACAGTGATGAGACTTGTCACAACAGCTGAACTTGTATGTAAACACGAGTCGTGATCGTTCACTATAAAGGTCATCGACGAGTTTCAGACTGTTGAAGGTGTGTTGCTGTTATGTGCTGAACAGTATAAATGATCTTGTCCAGTTTCCAATGTGTAGTTCATAATCAAATAATGTCCTCAATCAGTCCAATGGACAGCTTTAGACCCACTGATCTGGCCTACCACAAATGTTACCGTATATTTACGGTCACCACAAATGTTAAGGTGGGATTTACGTTATGTTATGTATGAACGTAACAATATCCTTTCTGTGTACTGTTGTAGTCAGTCCGACCTGGGCCAAACAGCTTTGGTATGCGTGATTAGCTCACCAGGCGTTGAGGCGCTAACAGGGTGTCATGTTGACATCCGAACATCAGACATTTCTTGTATGTGAGGTACTCGAAGTTTGTGTGGTTGACAAGTGATGTGGGTGTGTAGAGACACGAATGCGTTTAGGCTCTTTGATAGATAAACAAGGCACCCACTCACTCACATGCAGTAGTCAGTAATTGTAGAAACTGCTGGAACTTTCAACCATTTATTTACGAGACACAGTGACATCAACAGTTACAGTCAAATGGACGAGAATCAAGGACATCATATATATTGGAAATGATTGGCAAACCATCTGGCATTATAAAGCTTGAACCCCTCATCTATAAGGACGTTATCGACAATGGTCTGTCCTTTAACAACTGTTCATATGTGGTAATAAATAGGAACATCGAACATCATCAGTTTTGTATAGCTCGTAGGTATGATGCTAATAACGCTGGCTTGACAACATATTCTTTTTCCTACTGTAGCTCAGGGCCCCTGACTGAACGCGTCAGGTAGTCCTTTAACAAAAATAGTTGCTTAATATAGAAGTCTGTGAACTTGTAAATAAAGTCAAGACTTCATCTGGCTTCACCTGCCAGGCACTTCTTCTTCTGCTCAAAGTTATAGGCCGTAATGACGGGCCTTATAATGGTTGATAAACAACTGTACATTTTTTTCATAGGCATGTATTATCTTCCATGCTGAAACATACCGCCATCCTGCGGGTTTCATATCAATATACGTTCATTGTGCTTCTGTAAAGTACTTCAACGAATAGACCTAATTGGCTACGTCAAGCACACATAATGGACTATGGATCACAAGAACTGTGAGCGCTACTCACAGGTTCATACTAAATGTTCTGCAAAAAATAATTAAGTTATTTTACCTTGGACAGAATTCCGAGAAATACACAAATAACTACTGTCGTCATTCCAGACGAACAGAATAACTCTGGGGAGAATCACTAAGATCACAAGACTATCTTTCCCCCAGATAATGCAGGGAAGAAACAACAGACATCTTCGTCCGGCAGAAACCAGCGCATCACTCCCAGACGGAAGTCTGCTCGGTTCGCGCTAAAAACTAGCGCATGCGTAGACAGAACAGATTTGAGAACAGTTAACCCCCGTCTTAAGAATGATCAACCACAAAGAATAAACACAGGGAAGGTAACCCCTAATCAACCTGTGTCAGGGAGTTAACATACAGTTCTGTACCTTCGATTACACTGACAAACAACATTTTTCTTTCTTATATAAGAATAAGTGTTCTTAGGTCAATTTCTTGCGCTGATTTCAAATCTGAAATCCGTTTATCTCTATCACGTCGGGTTCTTAAGATATTTGTGAATAAATATATTTTTGGGAAAACGTTATTTGCTCCGTTTCATTTTTACTATATAACTTATTAAAAATTAATAAAAAGCAACATAATTCTACTTTTTATACTGCTAAAAGATGCATGACATATGTTACGCGATTTTTCAAATAGTTACTGTATTTTGAAATAATTCTGAGCAAAATATGGCTTCTAGAAGTTGCAGAAATTCGGCTGATCTGTTCTGTTACGTGTGCGGATATTTTACCGATCGTGTTGACCAGAAAACCTTTACACCATTACTAAAGATAGCATATGAACTTTATTTTGATTCGAAAGTTGATGATGCAAATAAATCTTGGAAGCCAAATGCGGTTTGTTCGATACATTGGCAGGTTGGTTAAGAAAATCGCCTTTTGGCGTGCCAGTAATATGGCGTGAACATACAAATCACACTACTGATTGTTACTTCTGCTTGACAAATATCCATGGTTTCACTTTTAAAACTAGAAAGTCTGTGGTTTATCCAAATATTGAATCGGTTTCGAAACCAGTGCCTCATGACCCAATCACGTGTCCGATCCAAGTACCACCAGAACAATATCCGTTGGACGTAAATGAACCATCAGAAAGTCATAGTTTACCTGCTTTAGAAACTAATTCTGACTCAGATTACATACCGGTGAATGATGGTGTTTACTTAATTAACCATTCAGAACTTTCAGATCTAATACGTGATCTCGCTCTTACCAAAGGACAAGCGGAATTACTCGGTTCGCGACTCAAAGAATGGAATCTTTTAGCGCCCAATACTCCGATATCTAAATTTCGTCATAGACACAGCGAACTTGTTCAATACTTTGAGATGGATGATGACATTTGCTATTGCAAAGATGTAAACAGTCATGAGCACATAGTCAACGAATGGCGATTTTTCATCGATTCTTCCAAGACTAGTCTAAAAGCCGTGTTATTGCATAACAAAAAATTTTTTTTCATCAATTCCAGTCGCCTACTCTGTTCATATGAAAGAAACTTATGACAATATGGCTATACGTTTGGAAAAAATAAAGTACAATGACTACCAATGGCGGATTTGTGGAGACCTAAAGGTCATTGCAATTCTCACGGGCATGCAGACTGGGTATACTAAATTTTGTTGCTTCCGATGTGAATGGGACAGCCGCAACAGACAGGAACATTATGCAAGAAAGGTGTGGCCTATCCGGGATCGTATGCAACTCGAGCATAAAAATGTAATACGCGAGCCATTAGTTAACAAAGACACCTTCATTTTACCACTGTTACATATAAAGTTGGGGCTCATGAAGAATTTTGTAAAAGCGTTAGATAAAACGAGCAAAGCTTTCACTTATCTTCGAGAAAAGTTTCCGCAAGTTAGCGATGCAAAGATAAAGGAAGGTATCTTTGTAGGACCTCAGATTAGGAAAGTTATTGCAGACAAACAATTCGAGAACTTGTTACATGGTAGTGAACGTCGCGCATGGATGGCATTCAAATCGATCGTCGATAACTTTCTGGAAAATCACAAATCTGTCGACTATGTTGCATATTGTTAAGCAGTGCATAGATGCATACATAATTATGGGCTGTAACATGTCCCTCAAAATCCATTTGCTCGATTCGCATCTTAACTTTTTCCCTGACAACCTTGGCGAAGTCAGCGATGAACATGGAGAATGATTCCATCAAGATATCGCCGTAATGGAGTCACGTTATCAAGGACGGTGGAGTGTGACCATGCTTGCCGATTATTGTTGGATGCTTCATCGCGATGTACCACATGCCATTCACCGACGAAAGTTGACTGCAAAGAAATTCAAGCCTACATAACTGTTATACTTCTTGTACGAATGATGTTGTAATACTGTATGCGTTGTTAAAAAACTTCAATTGCGTATTTCTAGAGATCCCGACCTGATAGAGAAAAACGGTTTGCAGATTTAAAAACAGCGCATTAAAATTGACCAGAAAAACATAGAAATGTTAGAGAAAGAAAAAAAAAGATTTTTTTTGTTAGTCAGTGTTATCAAAAGTATTAAATAGATTTACATCTTCTGGAACCGTGAAAAATGACGGCAACAGTATGAATAAAATGAAAGTCGTTTGAACCTGAAGCTTTCGACGAATCTATGACACGTTTTCGTTTTCGTCATTGGTTCATTTAACAGTTGAGAGTTTTTGTCAGTTGATGAGCACGGCTATGTATTCAACATGAACGATTCTATAATCGTAATGACGCCAGTTTTATGCAACCAGTTGAACAAAAACATTTAAACACGAATAGCAATTTTTGAAAGAATATTAATTCAGTGAGTCAACATATCATCAGAACAAAAATGAAGACGACCCTAAACAATGAAACGAAAACTATAAGGTTGACCCTTAACATTGTCCCCTTTCCACACAACCTGCTTAAGGAAAATTCTCGGACATTATTTGCTGAACACCATCACCAACCAAGAACTACTTACTCGGAGCAATCAAAAGTATATGCACGCCATCACTGCGGACAGATGCTGGAGTTGGGGTGGCCATGTCCTCAGAAGAGACACCGACACCATCACAAGAACTGCTACGCTATAGACTCCAGAATAAAGTTGAATCAGAGGCAGAGTAAAAACAACACGGTGGACAATCGATCGTAGAGGCTGAGATGCAAAACATGAACCAGAGTTGGGGCACTGCGCGAAGGGTGGCCACCGACCGAGCAAAGTGGTGACAGTTTGTTGCTGCCCTTTATAAGACGCTCTAGGCGTGATGGCCACCTGACTGCTTTGTCAGTCATGGGTTAAGGATCCAAGAAGAAGATACTTGGTACAGCTTTTAATGAAGTGGGGTGACCATTTCCCACTCCTCGTTGCCTTTGCCTTCCCATAACTCACAAACACAGGTATCCATTAACACCTAGGTAGACTGGTGCATGATGCTATCAGGTTTCGATCCCGGAACCCTGTGACTGGACTGTGCCGCGAGAGGAAAACGGTTTAAAAGCGTTGCCAATCAGAGGTACTCACTTTAACCATAAACGGAAAAAAAATATTGTGCTTGCAAATTATAGTTTTTGGACTCATAACAAGCCGTATGTCAAAGTTCATGTTATCCTATATTTCTTCGATATATGACAAGCTGTATGTCAAAGGTTCATCATCATCAGGTGCCATCTTCACATCGAAGGTCGGCTGCAACTGATCTCCAAAGCTAAATGTCTCATGTCTTGATGGTGAACTCTGATAGACTCTTTTCTGTCCATCTCTTGATGTTATCTTCCCACTTATAGCGCTACCTTCCTCTTGCATGTTAGCCTTCAACTCTGACCTTCTGTTATGGTCTTCAGTGTCCGGGGTTATGTCTTTTGACATGGCCAAAATATTTTAGCTGTCTAATTTTGATCTCCTTCATTAATTCTCTTTTCATTGCTATGTTTTCTAGGGCCTGTTTATTTATTATCTTCCCTTTCAATGACGTGCCTTATTTTTCTACATATCTTTATCTCATTGACCTCAATTCTTTCTTTCAATTGCTTGTTCATTGTCAATGTTTCTACACCATACAGTAATGAAGAATATATATATCATTTGATGATTCTCAGTTTAAATGTGTGAGTTAGTTGTTTAGATGTAAGTATCTGTCTCATGTTGTTGAATGTAGCTTTGGCCAATTCTATTCTCTTCTTGATTTCTGTTTTGCATGTGCCCTCTTCCGTAATTATATGACCAAGATATGAGAAACTCTTGACTTGTTCCAGGATTTTTCCATTTGTTCTTTTCTTTAACGTCGGATTACAGCCTGCTTTACCAACGGGCTGATCACCCGTTTGCCAGTCACTTCGATTACGGAAACAACAGCACATGGGTTGATTTGCCGTTGCCCTAAAGACGCCAATAGGCGTGATGGGAAACAATGGCAAAGAAAACCTATCTGCTGTTGCCCTAAGACGCCACTAGGCGTAATGGCCACTGACTGCTTTGACGGTCGGTGGCTAAGGACGGAAGAAGAAGAAGAAGAACAGCCTGCTTTGCTAATTATCAAAGTTTTCGTTTTCACAATGTTAATGTCCAATCATGACTTATGCTGTTTACTTGCTTCACTAGTTCTTGCAACTCCTGTTCGCTTTCAGCTAACAAAACTGTATCATCTGCATATCTAAGGACGTTTATTGATCTACCACCTGGCAGTTCATGTATCTATCTGAAAATGTTTTCTGTGTAGATATTAAATGTACAGGGGGACAACTTTGTCTCACGTCTCTTATTATGTTTATTTATGGTGAGTAATTCTTGCAAGATCTTTCTGTCGCAGTTTGTTCCATTTAAAGGTTACTGAGTATTCTTATGTCTTTTCCATCAAAGTTTTTAGTTAACCTTTATTTCTTGGATACATGCCAAGCCATATGTCAAAGCTTTTAAGATGTTACAGAGTTTTATAAATGGGGGACTGTGTAGAACAGAAGAATTGAAATGGTATGCCAAGGTCACCAAAGTGGAATTTATGACTTACACCAGACAAATACCTGTGGAGCAAGAGGTGAGAAAAAAACAAACTGCTGGCGTTTGGTGGGACACAAATTAATGAAATCTGCTAATTAGCATTACAAGGTAGTCCTTGTTCTGGAATCTATAGGGTAAGAGAGATGGAGGGAGATAGAAAACACGTGGAAAAGAAAACTGTAGACAGAAATGAACGGATTAAAGAGGACACGGAAACATCGCTGGCCTGAGGACAATAAACCTAGATGCCCTTATCAGGCTCCGCTTTAGGGGGTTCCGACCTCCACCTTTGAAATAACAAGGAAGGAAGATTCAGTAGGAATGACCGTCGAATACGTCGAAACACATGCCTGTGAAAGTGTATATTAAAACTACCGTATATAATTAAATTGTTATATAAGATATAGAGGTCACAGTTAGTTTACTTTCATCATCATGTGACGTATTCTCTCCAGAACGCTGTCTTCATTACCGCTGCTCTGAACGCATCACGATTCTGAGCGAGTCGACTTGCATCATCCAAAGACATGTTCAGACTCTATGTGATGTCCTGGATCCACCGTCGTCTAGGTCGTCCCCTTTCCCTATTTCTAACGCTGTAGGACAAGGCGACTAATATGAGATTGTTCATGAGGCTGGCGACCTCACGATGTAAAACAAATTACAACAGAAACCATCCCTGCAAGAGCATGTGACTACGTGATACAGGTTTCCTGCGGTACAGTGGTTGCTCTATACTCCATGATGATGCACTGAAACACGAAAATATATAAAATTGCTTCTAAAAACTGATTTATTCACAAAGGGATTATCAGCAAAATTAAATAAGGGAGATAACCATAAAAGTACACACATGTTTTGCACATAACGGTAATTAGTTCCCTTATGAATTGGAATACGATATAGACACTTTTGGTGGACCATACAATGAGATTAAAATACGAATGAAAAAGGCTTTCATTGCATTGAGAGATATATGGGCATAAAAAGAAATAAAGACAAACACAAAAATGGGAATATTCAATTCAAATGTCGCCAGTCTTATTGTATTTGTCTGAAAAATGGAGAACCTATAAAACGACCAAAAAGCTACAGACTTTCAAAAATGGATGCTTGCGTAGAACAGAAGGGTTGAAGTGGTATGGGATCCCGTTACATGCTTTGAGGCATATAGGGAATATGGTGTTAGGCCCTTATTTTCTTGACTATATGGCACACTAGGGGGTGATGTGGTCAGCATCACTGCGGGAAGTAGTATGACAAGATCACTACTAATGTGGAACTGACGGCAAGTGCCTGGTAAGTCCGGTGGAACAAGAGATGAGAAGAAAAGGCTGGAGATAGATAAGATGTCACCGTAAGGCCTACTACTGATACCATAGCATCATTCGTGCTATTAGTTATCAGTTAGATTAGGAAGAATAGTTACGAGGTTTTATTGAAATAGACTCGAGATACGCAGTTATCACATTGAAACTGGAACTAGGTTAAATAACGACTCAACGCTAATTTTTGGCGGGAGTCGCTCAGCAACCAATGACGTAAATCGGAATAGCCGAGACACTCCATCGGTAGGCATATAAGATCCAATAAAATAAATAAAGAAATATTAGACTGTCCGACCAGAAGGCTGGTAAAAGCGCGCACCACGACGATAAGGCAAATTTCGATATCAGAAATCAGTTGATCCCCAAAAGCCAGTTTGTACGGACGTATAACTGCTGGTCTTGAAGTATCAAGATATCAACTCTGTAAAGCAGAAAAACTTTTTTTTTATAATGTGGGAATTCCTAATTACCTTGTAAGTACAGCTTCGTGTGACCTTTTTAATATTTGAGAATAAAACCTAGTTAGGCCAGAAATGCCTAAATGTCGAGAGAACGAGCTGAATTTATGAAAGAAACGAATCGAAGCTCGTAAAATGTCAAATTAGCTCATATCATAAAGAAGAGGTAGAGGCTCAACTGTTATTTAACCCTGAGTCAGATAAATCTAAGAAGCAAACGCAAAGGAACTAAGCAGAAATACTTACCCCAACCTGGATAGGCTACAGGGAGAAAATAGCCAATAAATGACCAGTACAAAGACACATATTTAATGAGGATGTTTTAAGAAAATGCATGCAAATGACTTTGTTTATGGATTGTAAATACAAGATAATAAAATTGTTTTATTGGATCCTGAGGACTTGCTTAATTACCTCATGTTGAAGGTTTTTACAGTAAATATTGAACATAAAGTATGCTAATGATTGTCACACAACATTAAACATCACAGAGGAATTTTGGAACGAACTGGGTTACAATTATCATAAAGAAATACCATCTCTGGCAGTATACCAGTATTCCTGACTTGAGTGATACAATAAGCATATATACACCCCACGGTCACAAAGACACACAACGAGGAAAGATTTTAATAGCCTTACAAGGCACTTCTCGTTATGGAATCCCCAGGGTACGATAATTAGAGGGAGATCAAGGAAAACATGGGGAAGAAAACTGGAGAAGGACATGATGAAGAAGACATGGTAAGACTTTGAGTTGATGGCACAGGACGACATGACGACTTGTTTGAAGCTCTAAGCTCCTAGGGGAGCTGAAAAGTGATCTTAAAATAAAAGCTAAGAGGAACGGGGAGAAGAGAAATGAATTGAAATACAATGACATACTGTCTCTTCTTCTTCTTCTGGATTCACTGAAAATGTTGCGGAACGTAAGTCATTGTATGACATAAAGATGACGTACAGTAACTTAATGACAGACAACCCAAATAAAGAAAATAAACAAAGCTGGTAACAAAGGATACTCTGTAGACTCAAACACTGCCGGTGACTTTCTTCTTCAGCTCTCAGTTTGCTAGTCATGCTAAATCTGCAGGCATATCGCCAGGACGAAGTCCACAGTTTTTTCCATGTCCATGCGCCAGCCCCATAACTTCTGCCTAAGCTCAGCACCCTCTGGCCAGGCCAGGCATCATAGGTCATATTGGGCTGGGCAGTTCTGGAGAATGTGTTCAGGGGTATGGATTCCGGTTCCACATGGACATTCATTAGTGTGAGATATCCTGAGGCGATAGAGGTGGCCTAGTAATTTGCAGTGGCCAGTTATTAGGCGGTGAATGACGGTCTGCTGGTGTCTATGAAGGTCGGTGGATAGGGTCGGATCTGTTGTCTGTTTTCTTTTCTTTTTTTCATTGGTGGTTGTATTGGTTGAGGATGATCATATAATAATAATAAAGCCCCATCAGTCATAACTGACCATGGGAATGCGCCCCTGAGATGACAGCCCTCAGCTGCCCATTTTCCTGGTGAGGATGATCGAGTTTAAGTGATAAGAAGGAAATGCTTATGGTAAATAGGTTTTGAAATTATCATCATTTTCATTTGCGCCCTTTCCGGAGCATGCAGCCATCACTGTGGGTTGTTCCCCTTGTAGGAAGCCCGCACCAAGCGTTGACATGCTCTTACAGCGGTTGTATCTGTTTCAATTTGTTTTACATGATGAGGTTGCCAGCCAAATGCACAACTTTATATTAGTGGCCTGGTCCTGCATGCACGAGAGTGCAGTATTTCTATTATTTCTTTGTCTCTTTAGAGTACCCCCGGGAAGCACACAGCTTTTTCTGTCAGTGCGTAACGCTAAGGGATGTAACTTTGGTTGAAAGTTAGACATTAATTGTATTGTTTCCCTTCTATGTACTCTCCCGAAAATAGTAACACTTACCAAAGAAGAATGCGCAAATGACGGTATGCACAAAAATATTTATAGAATGTGTGATCCCGTATACACACATTGGGATCCTCGCTGCTGCTACGTAGTTCGTGTACTGTGGTGAAGCACAGTGGTTTTTTTTCTCAATACTTTTCAATAAGTAAAATTGCCGTTATGTATTGGTGCTTTTGAATTTAATTCCCCGTCTTATGACGGGCTTTTATACTAGTACATTAAGATTTCTTTAACCGAACCTCTACGAAGCCTATAATATTAATTCATTCATTAACCTTTGACTCCCCAAGGAGCATAGGCCTCCAACAAACACATGCCAAGTCTTCCTGTCGCGTGTCATCAGCTCAAGTTCTCTCCACGTTTGCCTCATCATTTTCATTCCTGTCTCCAGTTCTCTTCTCTATATGTTTCTTGGACTATCTCTGCCTTCCTTTCCCGGGGGGTTCCAGAACAAGGACTGCATTGCAATGCTATCAACAGGTTTCTTCTATGTGTGTCCCATCCATCGCCTACTTCTCAGCTCTTGTTCCATTTGCACTTGTCTGATTCTTGTCATCAGTTCTGCATTGATGACTTTTACATACCATTTCAATCCTTCCATTCTATGCAAGCACCCATTTATGAAAGTCTGTAACTTGTTTATTGTTGTTTTTTATTCTTCATGTTTCTGAGCCATACATTAGGACTGACGACATTTAAGTTGAAGATTCTTATTTTTAAGTTGGACTGGATTTCTTTAGATCTCCATATGATTCTTACTTTTGGCTAAAATATGACAGTAGCAAGACAGATGAAGTTCGGTTATCCGAAACGTTTTATATTGAAGATTTAAAATTAGCAAAACAGCCAGTAACAACTATAACCACATATATAACAAATGTAATGTACACACTTAGCTAAACTATAATATACAAGTAAGTTTACTGTGCACACATGAAGAACACTGACTACGGTGCAGTTCACGCATTGAATGTAATAAGAAACTATAAAAAAATGTGTGCTGTTCACGTCTTGCATGTAATAAATCAAGTAAGAAAACTAATTCTTCAGACCACGACCTGAAAGCAATTAAAAAAAAAAAGAAAAAAAGAAGAAAGAAAGAAAGAATAGGAAACAAGTTGTGCAATGCACGCCTTCAATATAATAATAAAAATGAAAACAAATTGTGTAGTCACACCATTAATGTAATTTTTTTTAAACCAAGAAAACAATGTGTAGTCAGGCCTTGAATGTAATGGCATTCTGAACCTTCTTTATATGTCTTGGATTCTATAGCGTTGAGGTTATTCCTTATCAGTATTAGTATGCCACCCTTCTTCCGATCTTTTCTGTCAACTCTGAAGCATTGATAGCCCCGTATCTTAAAATGTTTTCCTTCCTGTAGGTGGGTTTCTTGTATGCAGCGTATGCTAATTTCTTTCCGAAATAGGGTATTCTCTAGTTCAGTCTTTTTGTTGTTGACTCCCTCTGCATTCCAATGCATGACATTCAGAGGGGTCGTCGTCTTATCTGGTTGGCCAGTTACTTTTCCCTTCCGCCTCCTGGCTCCACTAGGCAGACTAAGGGGACCTCCAGTAGCTTAGGGTGGATTCTGTCGAGGCTCAGAATCCGGCACTGCTCCTGCCTGGAGGGACTTCATAGGGCAAGCACCATAACGATAATTTTTTGACGTCTGTTGTGTAGACATATTAAACCAAGGCGGGTTGCATGGTACCATGGTTGCTGGTGCGCCTCCTGGACTGGTACCTCTGACTTCAGCACCTGTTTTTTAAGGCAGAGTGTGCTCATGCCTCCCCCTCTGGCTGGGGGATTTGACTTCGCCTTTACCTCGTTTGCTGTCCCATCTTGCCTCCCGCTGGGGTTAATACCCAACCTTCGGCAAGATTACTGGGTATAAACTGGTCCACCACAAGTAGGTGAGGTAGACTTGGGCAGCAGAGGCTAAGAGACATGTTGAGTCTTGTATTGCGCATCAATGCCCTATTTGGACCCCGCCATGAATGTAATAAAACACATGAATACATTGTGTAGTCCATGCATTGAATGTAATAAAAATAAGAAAATAAATAGTGTACTCACGAACTGTATGCAATAAAAACAAGAAAACAAGTTGCGTAGTCTACACCTTGAATGTAATAAAACCAAGACAACAAGTTGTGTAGTCTACACCTTGAATGTAATAAAACCAAAACAACAAGTTGTGTAGTCTACACCTTGAATGCAATAAAACCAAGACAACAAGTTGTGTAGTCTACACCTTGAATGTAATAAAACCAAAACAACAAGTTGTGTAGTCTACACCTTGAATGTAATAAAACCAAGACAACAAGTTGTGTAGTCTACACCTTGAATGTAATAAAACCAAGAAAACAAGGATAAAAAGTGAAGATTAACGCAAACGTGAGTAAATTCTCAGTGATACAAACATTTAAAATCCGTGCATTATTTGCTTACCACTTAATATTAGTTACTTGTAAATGCCCGGTTGTTCACTGTAAACAGAAAACATGTTTGGAATATTATGCACCCAAATTTAACACTAACGTGTGCAGTGTCTGTGCAATATTTTGTCTGGGATGGCCGAATTAAGTAATGAGGATGGAGTACACCACTGCAAGATACGTCTAGTTCATGGAGGTCTCTGAGGAGATAATGAAAGAAAACGATGACTGTTCCCTCATGCAATTCGTAACAGGCGACAAATACGATGTTTTACATAAGGTTGGCAGCCTCATCCAGTAAAATAAATAGCAACATAAAAATGTGAATGTTTTAATGCTGGTTTTCTACGAGGGGGCGAGCTTCAGTGGTGGCTATATACTGCATATGGAAATGATGGTAAAATTAAGGCCTGTTTTATTTTTAAAAAACCACACATACATTTCAAAATATCACCATCATCATCAGCTGCCATCTCATCAATCTAATGCTGACATTGTCATAAACAGCTGAATATTGCTTTAGTCAAGCTAGTGCTTTATGGCGAGATGGATGTTGGAAAGAAAATTAGAAAGTATAGTTTTCAGAACTGGAGAAGAGAACGGGAAAACTTGTGGTAGGTGTGACAAAATAACTGTCGCGAGAGGGTAGATGGTTATAGAATTTGATAAGATATCCTGGACATAAAGGTGTATCAGATGATACCAGGATAGTGCCAGATAAGAGTCTGGTCTTATCAGTAATACCCCCTGCTCTGAAAAAAGTAAGGGTGTATAGACAACAAAGGTAGGGTCAAGCTGTATAAGTTCCCAGAGAAGATGGTAATGTAATACTCTGAGTCCTTATCTGCTACCTCTCCAGATCCTCCTCTGTTAATATGATAATTATTAACTCTGCTAGGGGTAATTATTTAATTAAATTCACCAACAAGGAATGTAACTTAATGTTGAGTAGCATAATGTGTGTTGTGTATAAATGTTCCGTGGAGGATGTCACATTTGCCACACAACGTTGAGGGTGTTGTATTTCATCTGCTTCTCTAAAGGTATGATAATCCTGGCCTTTGCAGAGTAGTGTGCCACCCTCAGACACCAGGGATGATGAGGCGTAGTAACATGGTGTCTTTAGTCTGGTTTAAGTGTGTAGGATGCAGATGTGTATTCAAACAGTGAGCATTACAAACAAGGCAATCCACACAAGGACGTCACGTTAACTCACGATGTGAAAAGTCAATAAAGCTTTAAACAGCAGTGATGGTTTTTTGGCAATATATATTGTGTACGCCACAATGACAAAATGCATGGACATCGTTATGCAGAAAACATCACAGGTATTTTACAACAGTCATTGTATCATCGAAGTAGTCGATTCAACAGGCACAGCAGACAGCATCATAATAATGTACATCATATGCCTTTTAGGATATCGTAATCAGCTGTACATGTAGTCAGGTAGTAAACTTCCCCTTTCCATAAGAGCTAGTAGATATCAACTAGGAGATTAAATCTGGTCTCCTAATTTTTGACCTCAACAAGACAGGCATGTCTTTTGAGCGTCACATTGTCGTCCTCTATGTTCCTTATACAGCAAAGTTATCAAACCTAGATCCATCAATAAAGGTCAGGAAGCAAATAGTCCGTAGGACAGGCATCAATCGATGCGTGACAATATAAGTGGATCGTGAGCTGAGCAAACTTGTCATATCACAGACTTTATAATAAGGCAGGCTAAGCAAAAGTCAACATCACAAGATGGCGATAAAGTTACTCAGTAAGAAAGATTCAGTTACCTGTTCGTCAGGAATTAAATCACATAAATCACGTATGCCTCCAGGCATTTGGAATAATATAGAGATATATCATCTCAAAAAAGGAACAACAATGATGAGGACTCCTTCCTGAATAAACTAAGCGAAGACTAGCACATCGCTACGTCTCGCCTTACCAGCATCTCTGCTCAGACTGACCTGGGCGGAAATCATCTAAACAATGCCACAAACAGAGACATGCGCAGAACACGCGAATCGAATACAACTCAGCTAAACTTACGAAACGAAGAATGTTCTACGATGTTCGACTAAAGACTCGGACCTTAAAAGGAAATGAATCTTGAAACATTGCGATTGCCAACTGTTTTCAAAGAACTGGCGATCTGAGCGCTCCATATATGGACATGACTCAAAATCGTTCACACAACTATCAACAACCCTAGCTATCAAGATAAGACAACTTCTTGACGATAGCTATCAAGATTAGACGACTGTAGAAATAAAAGTGACTAAAATTCCATGAGTTACTTCCCATGCATTAAAAAATTAACTATAGTCAGAATGCATGGTCAGAATAAGTTGCGACAAGTTTAGCGCAACATTACCGCCACCTCCCGATTAAAAAAAATGTGCAACATTTTTTTTTTAAAAATATCCCAGCGTAAAACCAAAAGCGGTTTAACAACGCACGAATTATGCGGGGATAACTAACTGCACTGCCTAATATGAGGCTACATTGACACATAAAGTGTCTGGTGAGAATATTTCTCAACAGATAAAAAATCTGATTTAAAAAATATATATCGGGGAGGTGCCACCAACACATACTACGCTTGCATGAAAATACAATATAAATATGCAAGTTCATATCATTATAATCAAATAGCAGTGTCATAATCTAATACCGCTTAGAATGGATGTACACATCTGACATTGAATGTTAAATATTACATTATCTAAATGTTTAATAATACCATTACATAATGAAATTAAACATAAATGACGATCCAGGACACATCTCCTGTCGTTCCAAGGAAAGTGTACAATGTGGAACTCTCCATGTTTGACAACAGAAAGGTAGCTTCTCTGATCAACAATAACATGCTGAGAAAAAACAACCAATATAATTCTATTTAATAGCCATTAAGTTTCATACTATACAATACATTATTATTAACAATTGTGACCGAGTGAACTTTCGGCCCTTATATTAACTACTCAGTCTTCTTCTTATATTAAAGATGGGAACAGAAGAAGATGATAACAAAGCACAATAGTATGTGTTCACCTAAAGTGAGGACAGATGTGCTAATGTATTGTAGTAATATAGGTGTGTTATGGCTCTGTCGTATATCTAGAAATAGGACAGAAGTATTAGTTGGAATCATGTGGGCATCTAGACAGAATGTCAGCCATCACATTATCCGACCCACGGATAGCTCGTACCGTGAAGTGAAAAGGTTGAAGAGCAATAGCATATCGAGTGGATCTCGAACTCTTCAAGTTCTTAGTCTGAATAGCTGTAAGAGCTTTCTGATCAGTTTCTAGAATGAAATGTGCGCCCAGGAGGAATCTTTGTAGTTTGAGAATAGACCAAACCATAGCTAACAATTCACGGTCTAAAACCGAGTAGTTCCTCTCTGCCGCATTTAGTTTTCTAGAAATGTACATGACAGGATGCAGAGTTTCAGCATATTCCTGCATAAGTGCTGCTCCGATCCCAGTGGATGAAGCATCACTTCGAAGAACAAAAGTTCTATCAAGAGTAGGTAATCTTAGGATGGGAGGAGAAGAAAATATACTTTTAATCTGGTCTAAGGAAGATTGACATTCCTGAGACCAACGAATCAGATTAGGCGACCCTTTCTTCAACAACGTTGACAGAGGTGCCATTATCGAAGATAGATTCGGAATAAATCTCCCATAGAATTGAATTAACCCCAAGAGACTCCGGACTTGTTTCTTCGTCTTAGGTACAGAGATGTTCAATATTTTTGAAGTATTGTGGTCTTCTGTCTTCAAGAGACCATGACCAACACGATGACCCAAGAAAGAAATTTCACCAAAACCAATATAAGCTTTAGAAGGTTTTGCTGTCAGATTATACTCACGTAGAGTAGACAGTAGGTCATATAAACCCAGATAGTGATCTTCCCAAGAATCACTGAAGAGACAGATATCATCTAAGTATGCGATGACATCTGAACGATGAGAAAGAATTCGACGCATCATGCGAACGAAAGTAGCAGGGGCGTTCATAAGACCGAAGGGCATTACATTCCATTGAAATAAACCCCTAGGTGTAGAGAAAGCAGTCAGAGGTTTGGCATGATCTGCTAAAGGCACTTGCCAATAACCTTTTGACAAGTCAAGTTTAGTGAAGAATCTAGAATTAGAAAGTCTAATAAGTAGATCTTCTAGTAAAGGCATAGGTTCAGCATCGAACTTTGTGACTTGATTTAATTTGCGATAATCAACGCAAATTCGTATGTTCTTATCTTTCTTCCGAACAATAACCATGGAAGAAGAATATGGAGAAGTCGATGGTTCAATTATGTTTAATTGGATCATTTCATCCAATTCCTTTTCCACTTGTGACTGAAAGTGTATAGGGATAGGATACGGCCTAACCCTAATAGGATTATTGTCGGTAAGAATTATGTCATGTTCTATGACCTGCGTGTGACCAGGGATGTCGGTTAGAACATCCTTAAATGTCTGTAACATCGACGAGACTTGACGATGTTCATCAACAGAAAGATTAGGAGAAATGGAGACATCTTTCCAAGATTCCATAGAATGTAGTGGAACCACTGGAAGAGGGAGATCGACATCAGAAAAAACAGATTCCTCATCCTGTATGACAGACAGGGATGAGTAATGACCATGAGGTACAGAAGAATCGTCCGTTGCCTGGAAAATAGGCAGCAAATAGTCTGGACGCTCATGAAATTCCGTCAGCATGTTGATATGGAAAGTCTTATGCTTTCCATCTATATCGACCACATAGTCAACATCGGAAATTCGTGAGACTATTGCATATGGACCTTTCCATGCAATCAGAAGTCTATTTTCCCTACTGGGGAGTAGGACGAATGCTTTGTCACCTGGACAAAGTTGTCGTAGACATCTGTTCTTGTTAGCAAACTGCCTTGCTTTTTCTTTAGCAATTTCTGACGAAGCAGTCGCTAGTTTGCATGCCTCAATGATCTTTTGCCTAAGAGCAATGACATACTCATATGAAGATTGAGTGTCATCACTAATATCATCGGCAGTGATGAGATCGTGTAATAAAGACATAGGGCCGCGCGGACGCGCGCCAAAGACAAGTTCAAAGGGAGAAAATCCTGTGTGCTCGTTTGGGACCTCTCTATAGGCAAAGAGAGCCGCGGGTAAAACCCTGTCCCAATCTTGAGGATGATCTTCAGTTATCTTACCAAGCAAAGTCTTGAGCGTTCTATTCAGACGCTCAACTAACCCATTAGACATAGGATGATAGATGCTACTGAGAGATCTTTTAATGTGTAAGGTAGACATTACTTGAGACATAGTATCAGATATGAGTTGAGTGCCATGGTCTGACAGTATTTCTCTGGGGAACCCCAAGCGAGAAAATATCAGCCAAAGAGCATCTGCGATATCTGTAGTAGATATGCTCTTTAGAGGGATAGCCTCTGGCCAACGTGTGCACATATCGACACATGTAAGGATAAACTGATGTCCTCTGGCCGACTTTATCTTAAAAGGGCCAATAATATCTATGGCCATTTTCTGAAATGGCCGAATAGGGATGTCAGCAGCCTGGATAGGCGCAGCATGTCGTGGTCCTCTAGATTTGACCTCCTGACATACCTGACATGATCGGCAGTATATACGAATGTCCTTGTTAACAAAGGGCCAAAAGAAAGCCGCAAGGACTCTCGACTTTGTACGGGAAAATCCCATGTGTCCAGCACATTGCGAGTCATGAGCATGTTGCAATATTTGCACTCTCATACTCTTGGGAACAAGAATTTGCGAATGTGCTGACGTAGCCGAGTCTTGTACCATACGTACAAGTACGCCGTTTTTCATTTCTATCCAAGATTTTCTTTGTGTATCCTTATTTGGATCACCTTTCTTCGCAAGAGTGAAGAATTTCTTTAGCGTAGGATCTTCTTCTTGTAATTTTATGAACGAGTCACGAGAAATAACCAAGGTACTATCTTGGCTATGAACTTCATTATCATTATTCAACGAAGTTTGTGGTGTTTGTAGAGCTTGTGCTCTTGTAACTACTGCATTTGTAGCTTGCATGTTATTATCTTCCCAAGCAGCAATCTGCTGTGGGGTACACTCCCTAACTCCGTGAATACGACCAATAATAAGGTCCGCACTAGGATTAGGTAAGAGACAAGCATGCACATCTCCAGTAAAGAAAGGAGTGGCAATGCGAATTACAGCAGTAGGATATTTTTCTAGAGTGCCGCCAAATGTGTCACATTTGATAACCCTCCCTATCGCACAGGATGGATCTACAAGCGATTGTCTAACACCAATAGTGGTGCATCCGGAATCGAAAAGTAGTGAGACCGGAGTATTATTAACAAGACCCTTATGTAGGATTAGAGAACCTCTCCCGTCATGTGCAACCGAAGCAGGAAGAGCGGGGAGAGGGTGACCACAACTCAAAGTCGATATTGTAGTTGGTTCGAACAAAGTACTGCATTGGGGGCACTTTTTTGCTCTCCCAAAGTCAAAAGAAGAACAAGTGACAGCGTCAGAGTTTTTATTATCAGAAACCTGATTACAGGCTCCCTGAGATTCTTGTTGAACCGAGTTAGCCTGCTGATATCTCTTTTTTGTGTATTGAGATCTACCGCGACTACTATTACCTCTGAAGTTATCACTGTTGTTATTATCTCTGTAGTTATTATTGTCTCTATTATAACTGTTATCCTGTTTCGAATTACAGGTTCCATGATTATTATCATGTCCACATTGATGTGAACATCTATTTGTTTGGTTTTGAGGTCTACGCGAGGAAAAGCCTCTGTTACCATATCCTCTTCTGAAATGCCTAAAATTATTAGGTTGGAAGTAACGAGGATTGTCAGCTCGTCTCCAATTCTTCGAAGAAGAATCACCCTGAAATTGATTTCCATAATTTTGACCGTAACTACGGTTACTTTTCCTATCAAAATTTTGTTGGAATTTGTGACTAGAGTTTTGACCATAAGGTGCTGCCGAAGCAACTGGCAGACCTTCTTTTACTTTAGAGTTACCAATGGTTACGTGAGGATGCGCAGTTATAAACTGGCTACAGAAATCTTCCATTTCTTTTATTGTTTTAGGTTTACGTTCATGAAGAAAAGCAAGGAAAGACTCATTGACAGAAGACACGACTTTGTCTCTAAGTATTAAGTCCATAAGTCCTTCATAAGTTTTTTCTGTCTTAGACAGCTCCACCCAACGTAAAAAAGTAAGACGTGTCTTTGAAATGAATTCAGAGAATTGCACACCAGTTTCTGGCAACATATTTTTAAATTGAAGACGATAGCCGTCTTCGTCAAGTTGGTATTTTTTTAACAATATAGCCCTGACAACCTCATAGTTGTTCTTGTCAGGCTCATCTACCATGCTTAACATACTCAAAGCATCACCTCTAAGTATTTTGGACAAATGATAAACCTGCAGTGATTTATCTATGTTATGTACTTTACATGAAGTTTCAAATCTGTCCAGATAGAATGTTATGTCGTCGATGGAAGCATTGAATGGTGGTAGATTAAGCTTGAAAGTGCTTGCATTAGTCTTATCTGAGACCTTATTTGCATCATTAGCATTACCCATGTTCATCACCTTTAATTTCTCAACTTCCAAAGCTAAGAGTTTTTCTTCATGCTCCATTTTTGCTTTTTTCTCATCAAACTCTCTTTGTAACTTCCTTTCTTCGGCTTCAGCTTGTTTTTCTAGTCTTTTATTTTCAGCCTCAATCTGTAGTCTCTTCTCTTCAGCTTTTGCTTCTGCTTCTCTTTTTTGTTTTCCCATTTCCATTTGGAATCTTTTTTCATCCACCTGCATCTGCAGTTTCTTTTGTTCAGCTTCCATTGCTTTATCATATTGAGCAGTAGCAAATTCTTCTAACTTATCACCAGTCTTCCCAAGCAATTTACCCTGCTCAATAAAGTGCTCAAATGTAGACATGATGAGTAATAATATGAGTCCACAACCTGAAATAATTAATTATCTTATTTCAAATTTAATTATAACAAGTCTTAAATGAAGCACTTGTTTACTCACAACCTATATTATCATCCCAATCTCTGTGGGAAACAAGTCTTATATCAAAGAACTTGTGTATAGACCTTTTTGAAATATCATCAATCAACTCTTGATCATAGGTGCACTTCCCATTCAATAGTGCACAATACTATTCATCATTTACTAATCATCAGTGTAGTAGTAATGCATAAGCATAACCCACTATTAAATGTGAATTAACTACTATAAGTGTAACCAATGACTATGTAAACACTATCACAATGTAAACAATAACAATGTAAACATTACACTGTAAACAATACAATGTAAACAATACAATGTAAACAAAAACAAAGATTTAGCAACAATACGAAAACGTTCGTAGAAATCAACAAAAAATAAAGCGAAAATTAAAGAAATATCACAAAAAATGTGATGATATCTACGAGAAGATAACACAAATACAAGACATCACAGTGTATAAACAAAAATGGTATATGAAACTAAACTATAGAAAAGAGTAGGCTAGCAAATACAAACAAATCAAAACAGAACTAAAGAATGCAGAAAAATAACGAAAACAATACTAACACATGTCATCACAACTAACAAAAAATAGCAACAGAAGTCGCTTTGCAAATTCCAGTATCGGAAATTTGCACACCCTACAGAAAACGCTCACGATAGACGACCTCTATGACGTGGTATGATCTAAGGGAGACACCGCCCAACCGAAAACCCGCAGAAACATAAAGATATAAATATAAATATACAAATAACATATGAACATATAACATGTAAACAAAAGAATGAGAAATACAGAAGACTCAGTAGAAGTATAAGGGCACAGTTCACAAACAAACAGGCCACTTAACTTATGGGTATCCAAACGTCAGCCACAGCAGAAAAACAGATGACAATCAGCGTCCTAAGGAATGAAGATCCAACGATGATGGTACATCTGGACTGCTCCAACTGCCATGACGATAGTACTTGAGCTTCTAGACTGATAAGTAAATAACGGCACTTGACCTTCTTATTCAACCGTAAATTGCTTGAAATCGGTACTTGGCCTTCTTGAGAAAACAACTTGTATCAACCGGCACTTGACCTTCACAAACGACAGCAACTTGATGCAAGGAGGACAGCAACACGTTTCAACTGGCAATGTATGACTCAACGCCGGGTACTGTCATTTAGGCTCCCAAAAATTGCAACAAAAATTTTTAAGTCCAGAAGGTACCGGACAACGCCGAGTAGTTTCAGGATTTTGTATGTAGATGTTGAGTGTCTTGAAAAATCGCTGTATGTTGATTGAAGTGGGTAAGGGACCCCGAATCTGCTCACCAAATGTTGAGTCGTGGTAGGCTTATTGAATGCATTTGGACTGGCCAACAAATGTTGAGTAGCATAATGTGTGTTGTGTATAAATGTTCCGTGGAGGATGTCACATTTGCCACACAACGTTGAGGGTGTTGTATTTCATCTGCATCTCTAAAGGTATGATAATCCTGGCCTTTGCAGAGTAGTGTGCCACCCTCAGACACCAGGGATGATGAGGCGTAGTAACATGGTGTCTTTAGTCTGGTTTAAGTGTGTAGGATGCAGATGTGTATTCAAACAGTGAGCATTACAAACAAGGCAATCCACACAAGGACGTCACGTTAACTCACGATGTGAAAAGTCAATAAAGCTTTAAACAGCAGTGATGGTTTTTTGGCAATATATATTGTGTACGCCACAATGACAAAATGCATGGACATCGTTATGCAGAAAACATCACAGGTATTTTACAACAGTCATTGTATCATCGAAGTAGTCGATTCAACAGGCACAGCAGACAGCATCATAATAATGTACATCATATTCCTTTTAGGATATCGTAATCAGCTGTACACGTAGTCAGGTAGTAAACTTCCCCTTTCCATAAGAGCTAGTAGATATCAACTAGGAGATTAAATCTGGTCTCCTAATTTTTGACCTCAACAAGACAGGCATGTCTTTTGAGCGTCACATTGTCGTCCTCTATGTTCCTTATACAGCAAAGGTATCAAACCTAGATCCATCAATAAAGGTCAGGAAGCAAATAGTCCGTAGGACAGGCATCAATCGATGCGTGACAATATAAGTGGATCGTGAGCTGAGCAAACTTGTCATATCACAGACTTTATAATAAGGCAGGCTAAGCAAAAGTCAACATCACAAGATGGCGATAAAGTTACTCAGTAAGAAAGATTCAGTTACCTGTTCATCAAGAATTAAATCCCATAAATCACGTATGCCTCCAGGCATTTGGAATAATATAGAGATATATCATCTCAAAAAAGGAACAACAATGATGAGGACTCCTTCCTGAATAAACTAAGCGAAGACTAGCACATCGCTACGTCTCGCCTTACCAGCATCTCTGCTCAGACTGACCTGGGCGGAAATCATTTAAACAATGCCACAAACAGAGACATGCGCAGAACACGCGAATCGAATACAACTCAGCTAAACTTACGAAACGAAGAATGTTCTACGATGTTCGACTAAAGACTCGGACCTTAAAAGGAAATGAATCTTGAAACATTGCGATTGCCAACTGTTTTCAAAGAACTGGCGATCTGAGCGCTCCATATATGGACATGACTCAAAATCGTTCACACAACTATCAACAACCCTAGCTATCAAGATAAGACAACTTCTTGACGATAGCTATCAAGATTAGACGACTGTAGAAATAAAAGTGACTAAAATTCCATGAGTTACTTCCCATGCATTAAAAAATTAACTATAGTCAGAATGCATGGTCAGAATAAGTTGCGACAAGTTTAGCGCAACACTTAACTTAAAGAATTTAAGTAAGTCTGCTGATAAATATTTACAATTTATTTGTACAGTTACTCTTTTCTGTTTGAAAATTTTAAAAAGAAATCATATTTACAGTAAATAAATAATAAAATGTTCAACAAAGTCTTTCACTGAGTTAAAATGTCTATCACTATGGAGAAAGTCTTGCTTGGTTGGTCTCTCTCTTTCTGATTAAATAATAGTTAATTTCACAGTTCTGATTGAAGATCTACACTGCTATTGTCATCATGAAATGTTAATTTTATTTTTGGTGAACAGGGATATGCTGTACAGTTGCCTTTGTGGGCAACTTATCTGATTCACTGAAGATGGCTCCCTCTGATGTTGGATAGAATTTATTTCTGTAATTCTTCCAAGTGGTGTACACGAGATGTCTGGCCTTCTGACATAGATCGGCACTGCATCCGTCGTAACCTCAGTAAGAGATGCCTCTCGTATACTTGTTAGGTTTACAGGATAAAACCTGAAACGAAGTTAAATGCAATCCCTGTATTTTTCTATCACTATCCCTCTATGACACAGATGGGGATGATAGACAGTTTCAGACAGAGTGCTAGCAGATGCACAAGATATAATATAGTAGCAACAATCAATTCAGTTCACTGTGATCATAAATTTCTTCTACATTCTTATTTATAAGCTTTTTCCCATGATCCGCCTTCCTACAATAATTTGGTCGTGAATAAAACTACTAAGTAATATATCAAACTATACAGTAATCCAATTCCTTTCATCCTTCCTTCAGTTCCAGGTATGTGTCTCATTCCATTAAGAAATACTTCTTTAAATACATTTCCAAACTTACAGACACACTTTGGCTATCATTATCAATTATTTTGAATATTTCCCAAGGCTGGCTTTGCCTCCAGAATTACACACAAACCTGTAAGTTCACCAGCAACACACTGTAATTTTCTAACACAGATACACACTTCCTATCGTACAGGTGGATTAATCACTAGAAATACACATAATTATATACATATATATAGATTCGTCTATTATAGACCGAAAGGGAGGCATCAAAGAAGAGTTGGCCACTCGAAAAGCAGCAGCTGGGAGACTTTTTTAGGCCATAAATCGAAGATTCCTCAGCAAGAGAGAGGTTGGTAAGAAAACGAATATGGCTGTATACCGCTCCACCTATGTCCCAGTCTTGACATATGGATGCGAGTCATGGGCAATGACTAAAACCCACAAAAGCCAGATCCAAACCTCAGAAATGAGGTATTTGAGGAAGGTGGTTGAAGTAACAAGAAGAGACATGGTACGCAACCAGACGATACGTCAAGGCCTTAAATTCCACCCCCTGCAGACCCAAGTAGAACAGTCCCAACTAATGTGGTTTGGCCATGTCTGCAGAATGGGAGAAGATCGGCTACCACGACAAGCATGG
The DNA here is from genome assembly GCA_024509875.1 of Oreohelix idahoensis. Classification (NCBI taxonomy): domain Eukaryota; kingdom Metazoa; phylum Mollusca; class Gastropoda; order Stylommatophora; family Oreohelicidae; genus Oreohelix; species Oreohelix idahoensis. The sequence continues at coordinate 163,387 of JAMPIV010018641.1, forward strand.
GAAACAAAGAGCCAAGGATCCAGACCCCCAGGACGACCCAGAGTCCGCTGTGAGGACAACATTAGACAATCTTTGAAGGACCGAGGACTAGAATGGAACCAGGCCAGGAGGAAGACAGCCGATAGGATGGTCTGGCGCTCTCTCTTCCAAACCTCTACACCTCACGGTAGAAGGGGAACGACTAAGTAAGTAAGTATATAGATTCGTTCTTACCCTCAGGCATACACACAGACGAGCTGTTAATGGCTGTTTAAGGTCTGCTTTTCAGTACAGAAGGCAAATCGCTTCCACTAACACTTGCTTTCCTTTGCTGATCTCTGTGGCTTTCAAATATTGTGACTGACTGTCACGTAGGTCTTTATATCATTAAATTGCCTACATCTTCTTCCTATTCTCTCACCCAAATCCTTTTATTTTATTATCTTTCCGTACTTGTTTTTCCTGTATTTTTCGCATCACTCGGTTGCAAAAAATATTTTCTTCAGTATTCTCAAACTTTACCTTGGTTTTTTTTCTCATACTGGGATACGTAATTCTATTACTTAGTCGCGCAGGTAGACGAGAATGTGCGAAAAATTCGTTTCGCTGGACATAGAGCAGACTTTTGGTCTACCATTTTTCACCTGACACTCGCGTAAGGTGTCAAACCCGGCATCCTCACAGTGCAGGAACGAGACAGCTGTCTACAGTTTGCAGAAACGCATGAGGTTTTTCGTTAGAAAAACCTGGCGTAGCGTGAAAAATCGTTCCGCACCGCAGACAGACTGTCTGGGATTTGAAGCTGACACGCGTACATCTCGGTCAGTAGGTGGCAGTTACGACACGCGTTAAGCTGACGCAAATGTTGGGAGTAGGGGAGATAATTTCGCTTGGCGAAATAAGTTGGGGCCCTTTGTCTGATTTTAAGATATTGGCCCGAGTTTGAAACTTTATTTTCATTCTCACTCAGTAACTTCGCAGTAAAGACAGAACTAGCCTTCGTTCGATTTCTAAATAATCTCTGTTAATAGAGATGGCCTTTAGTTTGGTCGAAGTGGTTTAAGTTCTTAGTACTTCTGTGTTTGAGGTAAAATATTATATACTATATTCTAGTATTTTGTGAAGTGATTAAGTGTTAAATCGCCGATTTCATTTTAAACCAGTTCTGTGTGCAGAGTGATCATTTTAATAGTTTGTTATTTTCTTTAGTCGACGAGTTACAGTGGAGAGCAAGATAAATTATAAATGTCTAGCTAAACCCATTCGGCTATTAAATGAATTTAATTTAACTGCTAACTACTCAGTCGAGTATTTTTTTCTAAACTAACTTATAAATACTAGACGCGACATCAGTAAGTAGTGACGGAATACGCACCATATTCCTAATTCCTGATGATCGATTTTATATAACTTATTTCACCCGAAGTTTAAATAATAACTCAAGCTGTAGGCTTGCTGTTTTAAATGTAAGTTAAATGGAGTACATAATATGTAAATGATTTATATGTGCTTTTCCTTTTATACAGTGAAATACTGGGGTGACCCGAACTTTACCAGCATTTAATAAGAGTTCACACTTGTGAAGAAATAGACAGTCCTTATTTTGAACCACGTGGTTTTCTCAAGTAACACTGATCTGACAGTGCATATGCAAACAAAGTTAGACAGAAATACTATATCCCACTAACGGGTTTTCAAAGACTGTAATGATCAATACTGGGCCTGTGAACCAGATCTTAATTTCTTCCATAACTCTACGTAAATTTTCTGCCTGGCGGCGAGAATAATTACAATCAATAACATTAACTTTCCGACATTGTTGACAAGTGAGTGGGGGAACTAAGATTTTCTGTTTGAGAGAAGTTGTCCACCGGTCATCTTCCTAATTAAGGGAAACTTCGTGTTCTGACATTTTGTGCTCGTTTAAGCCTAATTCTTACCTCGTGAGTCAAGTGACATTAACTTTAGTCTGAAATAACTATCGCCTGAAGCAGACGCTCCTCAGATCCAATTTGATGAAACCAACAAACAAATCTGCAGAGCTGGGATCTGTTTCATTAAACGACAGTAACAGATAAAAAGTGTGAGTGTCCAAAATTTGCGCCAGCCGGCGAAACCACAACACGATTGTAAGTATATCAGGGCCCTGATGAAAGAACCGAGTGAAAGTGACGGAAGGATGTTCGTTGTAGAATACACTCACTTGTTATATTTGCTTTTTCCTTAGGCGAGATTTGCTGCTTAAGTAACGTGTTCCTTTAGAATAGATACTGCTGTCAAAGTCAGTCTATACCTTCAAAGGGGAACAATATTAGACCCTAACCACATGCATCTATAACTCTTTGGGCCATCATCTGTCATCCTAACGGGGCTGTGGGCTAACCCTAGAGTTAAGATCATAACGGGGCTATCATCCTTGTAGCATTTTCCTTGAATTTTATGACTATTTGTATATGTTTTTCCTTGATGCATTTTTTTAAGTGTTGTGAGAAGATTTTTTAAACTGATAATAAAAATCTCTCTTGAACTAAATCAGTGCGTTGGTCAGCTCGTTCCAATATATATATATTCATTGTTATATATTTCCCACGTCTGTGTGTGTAACTGTCGTCACGTGTATGTGCATGCCCGTGAGTAGATATAAATATATGTAATATGTATATGTGGTAGACTGTCCGACTGCTTAAAATCTGTCGTAGAAGATAGGTGAGAGAGAGACAGAAGACTTTCTCGCATCTCAGAGACAGCCTCTATCACTATTCTATCATCTCACTCGTGGAATCTATTCCTTCGACTAACTCTCACACTGTGACTCTCACTCATTCCAATCTATTCAGAAGGGACCAACCCAAGTCTTAATTCTCCTATCGAAAATCTACGACAAATGGTCGCTCGTTACCGGGAATTGAACCCAAAATCCTAAGACGATACGACAAATGGGGTCTCGCCCGACGGATTTTTGAACTTAGAATAGGAAGACGAGTACGACAAGTGTGGACTCGTCTATCTGGATTTTGAACTTAAGATTCATTATTCTGAAATAGAGTAAGAGTGTGATGTCTTGTGAGTTTTGTATCTTTTAAAAATAATTTATCCCCTAGACTAACGATCTGTTTACGGGCGTGCTGACCACACTAACTGATAAGTTTTTTCTACAGCATTAAGAAGCATTATACATTTGGTTTACAGGTTGATTTTGTCGGAATACATGTTAATTAATGATTTTGAAATACTAAACGCTGGTAAAGTTTTGTGAGTGTATAACATTCACAAGGGTTCTGAAGCAGGAAGGTGTTTGAAGTTAAGTTAAGGAGTGCGTTTCGGACTATTTGTCCAGATTAATTGCCTCCCTCACCCTAACTGTCTTCAGGGGTAAACTTGATAGTGGATTAAAATTAAGAGATTATTTTTCTCTTTAATTTTTACAATAATTATTTTGTTTCCACTGTAGCAACTTATTTTTCAGAAGTAATCTTAACTACCATTTAGTTGGCGTAGTCGTGTTTTGCATTAGGTGCTTTATTGCCGATAATAGCAGCGATAGTTAGATTTTATTTTGGAGGAGGTATCCCAGGGTTAAGCATATCATCTTTTATTTGGTATTTTCTCGTAAGTGGTAGGAACCAGTGTATCCGTGTCTTCTTTTCTTTCTCCACTAGTCTCAGTTACTGACATAATATGGCCGAGAGGGCAAAGCTTAGACAACTCCTCAGGGACGAAGCGAGAGAGGAGGGACTGGAAGGAGAAGAAGCGAAAGCTTTTGTCAGAGACGAACTTGAGAGATATGACGCGGAGAGGAGAGAAGAAGAATTAAGGAGGAAAGAAGAAGCAGCGGAGAGGAAAGAAGCGGAAGACCGGGTATTACAGCAGAAGAAGATGGACGAGGAAATGGAAATTCGCAGGATGCAGCATGAGGAAAGAGAGAAGGAAAGACAGCATGAGGAAAGAGAGAAGGAGAGACAGCATTTGGAAAGAGAAAATGAGCAACGACGACAGCATGAGTTGGCTCTTAAAGCTCTAGAAGTGCAAAGTCGTGGCGCAGCCTCTACCTCCAGCAATGGAGAGTATTCTCCTCAGTCTTCCTTAACTGATCCTTCTAACACTCAAGCTACTCATCTCACTGCTATGTCTTTTCCGCTAGAATCTTTCCCTTGTCATAATGAGAAGATTGACACATGGTTAGAAAAATTTGAGAAAATTGCAACTCTGTACGGTTTAGAGAGGTCGCGTTGGAACATGAAGCTTTCTCAGGCGCTGAAAAGCAGTGCGTATGATGTTTACGCCAAACTGGAAAACAGCCAACAAGACAACTATGATCTGTTGAAGAAAGCGTTACTGGAGCGCTTTGAAATGAACGCTCGCAAATTTTTGCAACTTTTTCGCAACAGCCGAAAGGAGAATTCTGAATCTTTTCACCAGTTCTCTTCCCGTCTAAAGGGATATTTGACAAAGTGCCTTGAGCTCTCGCAGCTCCCCTCTACCTATGAAGGTCTTGAGGAATTTGTTTTAACAGAACAAATAAAGAACACTTTGTCTGCTGATACCCGGAGATTTCTCGCTGAGCAGGGGGCAGAAAAACTTGAAGACATTTTGGAAAAGTCTGAGCGTTATCACAATGCGCTGGCTGAACTACCGGCCACAAAGCGGAAACCGACAGAGGAGCATTTTCGAAAACATAACCTAGAGCAATCTTCTCAGGCTTCTAACCAAAATAATCACAGAGAAACTGGACCTCAAAACCCCCCTCCTGAAAAATCCAAGTTCTACAAAAACAAGTACCCCAACCACCCCAAACAGTCTGATCAACCCGACCGCCCTACATGGCAGCGCAGCCAGAAAGGACAAGGTGGCAAAGGGAGAACCCCTGAGCACGGGACATATGATCAGACCGAGCACACCGAGCCTAAACGCATCGGATGCTTATTGACAGTCTCGCAAGGCGGAATTATTGACAGTGATTCCCAACCTGTTGGGGATACACCCCCAACGCGAGGTACTGTTATTTTGAACGGTTCTCAAAATTCTTGCTTATTTGACACGGGGCTTTCTTATGATTGCATTGTTGCCAGAAACCTGGTCAAACCCGGTCAAGAGACAGCAGAGACCGTCCAACTTTGTGGAGTTCGTAAGAGTAATGCACCTACAGCGCTTCCCATCGCATTGGTGGAGATCCACTCTGATTTTGTCAGAGGCGTGATCAAAGCGGCTGTTATGGATGATCCCATCTACCCAGTCATACTTGGCGGGAGATACGTGTGTATTGGGAAACCGGAAGAGCCGATTGTAGCAGCAGTAACTACAAGAGGGCAAACCAAGAAGGAACGGGAGCCTGCGCCGAATTTGTTACCCATGGAACTTAAAGAAGCGCAATACATGGACCCTACTTTGGCACCCTGCTTTAGGAAACTGCCCATGGCTAAGGAACCCAGACAGCACGGGGACATTTTTTCTAAGGATGGCATACTGTATCGGAGAACGGGCAAGCCTGACCAAGGTTACAACCAGCTCCTAGTACCGAAACAGTACAGAAGCCAAATCCTAGAAATGGGGCACTCTCTTCCCTTCAGCGGACATATGGGACAGAACGCCACAAACCAACGTATAACCACTCATTATTGGTGGCCAGGAGTAAATACTGATATTATCAGATATGTCAAATCCTGTGCCCAGTGCCAACGTGTGCCACCCAAGCAACGAGCACCCCCAGTCTCTTTGGGTGAAATGTCAATAGTGGGAACACCATTCGAACGGGTTGTGATCGACATTTTAGGACCCTTAGAAAGGACTAAAAGAAGGAACAGGTTTATCCTGACCTTAGTCGATACATGCACTTTATGGGCAGAAGCTATCCCGCTAACATGCGCAGATGCCAAGCATTTCGCAGAAGCCCTCGTGCAGATTTTCACTCGGTTGGGATTCCTTCAGCAAGTGTTGACGGATAACGGATCTCCATACCGAAACCTGTTGATGGATGAGATCGTTAAGATCTTGAGGACCCAACACATCCACACTAAGCCATATACTCCGGCCGGAAATGGGCTCGTGGAACGTGCTAATGGAAACCTCAACATGATGCTAAGTAAACTGGCACAAGTGAAACCTGAAGATTGGGATCTCTGTATTCCTGCAGCTTTATTTGGCTACAGAGAATCTCCTCATACTTCCACAGGATTTCCGCCAGCTACACTTTTATTCGGCAGACCCATTAAGGGCCCGCTTGAAGCCTTACTTCAGTCTCTGACAGACGAGAAGGCTGATGAGACAGTTGTCTCAGCTAGTAAATACGTATCGGATTTAAAGGATAGGTTGAAACTAGGATGGGACCTAGCAACGACTAACTTTAAGCGAGCACAAACAAAGCACGCTAACCGATACAGGAAAGTCGCGAAAGAGAGAGAATTGGAAGGAGGAGAGGACGTTTTGGTGTTACTCCCTACCGAGAACAACCAACTGAGGATCGGATGGCAAGGGCCGTTTACCGTCCTGAAAAAGATTTCTAAGGCTAACTACCAGATCTCTATTCAAGGAAAGGAGAAGGTTTTCCATTTGAATTTCTTAAAGAGATACTTGGAAAGACCAGTGCCAACCTCCGACCATCTCCTGACGATCGCCAGAGCTGACGAAGATGATGATAGTGGCAGGGATATTCCACCGCTTTCACAGGAAATCTTTCAAAAATGTCAGAAGCGGCGACGCTCTTTCAAGCGCGCATGGGAGACATTCCAGAGAAAGGAAACTTTGGGAGTAGACTTGAGTAGGAATTGCACAGAGATGGAGGGGGAAGATGAGAGGGAAGAAGACAGACACCCCGAAGCTACGGTTATAGGAAATTTAATTCCATAACGTAGACATGGAGTGCTTCCATATCTTAAGGGGGGACGTCCTGTCACGTAGGTCTTTATATCATTAAATTGCCTACATCTTCTTCCTATTCTCTCACCCAAATCCTTTTATTTTATTATCTTTCCGTACTTGTTTTTCCTGTATTTTTCGCATCACTCGGTTGCGAAAAATATTTTCTTCAGTATTCTCAAACTTTACCTTGGTTTTTTTTCTCATACTGGGATACGTAATTCTATTACTTAGTCGCGCAGGTAGACGAGAATGTGCGAAAAATTCGTTTCGCTGGACATAGAGCAGACTTTTGGTCTACCATTTTTCACCTGACACTCGCGTAAGGTGTCAAACCCGGCATTCTCACAGTGCAGGAACGAGACAGCTGTCTACAGTTTGCAGAAACGCATGAGGTTTTTCGTTAGAAAAACCTGGCGTAGCGTGAAAAATCGTTCCGCACCGCAGACAGGCTGTCTGGGATTTGAAGCTGACACGCGTACATCTCGGTCAGTAGGTGGCAGTTACGACACGCGTTAAGCTGACGCAAATGTTGGGAGTAGGGGAGATAATTTCGCTTGGCGAAATAAGTTGGGGCCCTTTGTCTGATTTTAAGATATTGGCCCGAGTTTGAAACTTTATTTTCATTCTCACTCAGTAACTTCGCAGTAAAGACAGAACTAGCCTTCGTTCGATTTCTAAATAATCTCTGTTAATAGAGATGGCCTTTAGTTTGGTCGAAGTGGTTTAAGTTCTTAGTACTTCTGTGTTTGAGGTAAAATATTATATACTATATTCTAGTATTTTGTGAAGTGATTAAGTGTTAAATCGCCGATTTCATTTTAAACCAGTTCTGTGTGCAGAGTGATCATTTTAATAGTTTGTTATTTTCTTTAGTCGACGAGTTACAGTGGAGAGCAAGATAAATTATAAATGTCTAGCTAAACCCATTCGGCTATTAAATGAATTTAATTTAACTGCTAACTACTCAGTCGAGTATTTTTTTCTAAACTAACTTATAAATACTAGACGCGACATCAGTGAGTAGTGACGGAATACGCACCATATTCCTAATTCCTGATGATCGATTTTATACAACTTATTTCACCGGAAGTTTAAATAATAAATCAAGCTGTAGGCTTGCTGTTTTAAATGTAAGTTAAATGGAGTACATAATATGTAAATGATTTATATGTGCTTTTCCTTTTATACAGTGAAATACTGGGGTGACCCGAACTTTACCAGCATTTAATAAGAGTTCACACTTGTGAAGAAATAGACAGTCCTTATTTTGAACCACGGGGGTTTCTCAAGTAACACTGATCTGACAGTGCATATGCAAACAGAGTTAGACAGAAATACTATATCCCACTAACGGGTTTTCAAAGACTGTAATGATCAATACTGGGCCTGTGAACCAGATCTTAATTTCTTCCATAAACTCTACGTAAATTTTCTGCCTGGCAGCGAGAATAATTACAATCAATAACAATAACTTTCCGACATTGTTGACAAGTGAGTGGGGGAACTAAGATTTTCTGTTTGAGAGAAGTTGTCCACCGGTCATCTTCCTAATTAAGGGAAACTTCGTGTTCTGACATTTTGTGCTCGTTTAGGCCTAATTCTTACCTCGTGAGTCAAGTGACATTAACTTTAGTCTGAAATAACTATCGCCTAAAGCAGACGCTCCCCAGATCCAATTTGATGAAACCAACAAACAAATCTGCAGAGCTGGGATCTGTTTCATTAAACGACAGTAACATATAAAAAGTGTGAGTGTCCAAAATTTGCGCCAGCCGGCGAAACCACAACACGATTGTAAGTATATCAGGGCCCTGATGAAAGAACCGAGTGAAAGTGACGGAAGGATGTTCGTTGTAGAATACACTCACTTGTTATATTTGCTTTTTCCTTAGGCGAGATTTGCTGCTTAAGTAACGTGTTCCTTTAGAATAGATACTGCTGTCAAAGTCAGTCTATACCTTCAAAGGGGAACAATATTAGACCCTAACCACATGCATCTATAACTCTTTGGGCCATCATCTGTCATCCTAACGGGGCTGTGGGCTAACCCTAGAGTTAAGATCATAACGGGGCTATCATCCTTGTAGCATTTTCCTTGAATTTTATGACTACTTGGATATTGATAGATACCTTTTTGTTGTACGCCATAATTGTTGAAGGCGATGAAGACATAGTATGGTATCTGTGGTCTGGTTTGTGTAGGATGCAGATGTGTACTCAAACAGTGAGCATTACAAAACAGGGCAATCCACACAAGGACGTCACGTTAACTCACGATGTGTAAAGTCAATGATGCTTGCAACAGCTAGTGACGTTGTTTGTATTATTTATTATAGACGCCACAACGACGAGATACATGAAGATAATTATGCAGTAACATCACTGGTATAGAACAATAGTCATTACATCATCGCAGTAATTAATACAGCAGGAACAGCAGACAGCATCAATAATAATGGTACATTATATGCCTTCTTACACAACGGGCTGATCACCTGTTTGCTAGTCAATTTGATTACGGAAACAATGGCAAATCGATTGATTTGTTGTTGCCCTAAAGATGCCATTAGGCATGATGGGTTACAGCGGCAAAGAAATCAATTTGTTGTTGCCCTAAGACGCCACTAGGCGTACTGGCCACCGACTGCTTTGTCGGTTGGTGGCTAAGGATGGAAGAAGAATATGCCTTCTTAGGATATCATAAACAGCTGTGCATGTAGTCAGGTGGTAAGCTTTCCCTTTCCATCATAGCTAGTAGATATCAAATGGGAGATTAAATCTAGTCTCCTATATTCGACCTCAACAAGACAGGCATGTCTTTTGAGCGTCACATTATCGTCCTCTATGTTCCTTAAACAACAAAGGTATCAAACCTAGATCCATCAATAAAGTTCAGGAAGCAAATGGTCCTTAGGACAGGCATCAATCGATGCGTGACAATATAAGTGGATCGTGAGCTGAGCAAACTCGTCATATCATAGACTCTTTAATAAGGCAGGCTAGGCAAAAATGTCAACATCACAAGATGGCGATAAAGTTACTCAGTAAAGATTCAATTACCTGTTCATCAGGAATTAAATCACATAAATCACATAGGCCTCCCGGCACTTTGAATAGCATAGAGATATATCATCTCAAAAAAGGAACAAAAATGATGAGGACTCCTTCCTGAATAATATAAGCGAAGACGCTAGCACAACGCTACGTCTCGCTTTACCAGCAATTCTGCCCAGACTGACCTGGGCGGAAATCATTCAAACAATGAGACAAACTAGGGACATGCGCAGAACACGCGAATCGAATACAGCTCAGCTAACTTACGAAACGAAGAATGTTCTACGATGTTCGTCTGAAGATTTCGAACCTTAAAAGGAAATGACATCGCAAGTTGCCAACAGTTTCTAGGAAAACGCTCCATACATGGTTATGACTTAAAATCGCTCACACACAAGTTATCAACAACCCTCGCTATCAAGATAAGACAACTTCTTGACGATGCTATCAAGATTAGACGACTGTAGAAATAAAAGTGACTACAATTCCATGAGTTACTTCCCATGCATTAAAAAATTAAATATAGTCAGAATGCATGGTCAGAATATATAGTCAGAATAAGTTGCGACAAGTTTAGCGCAACATTACCGCAACCTCCCGATTAAAAAAAAAATGTGCAACATTTTTTTTTTAAATATCCAAGAGTAAAACCAAAAGCGGTTTAACAACGCACGAATTATGCGGGGATAACTAGTTGCACTGCCTAATATGAGGCTAAATTGACACCTAAAGTGTCTGGTGAGAATATTTCTCAACAGATAAAAAATCTGATTCAAAAAATATATATCGGGGAGGTGCCACCAACACACACTACGCTTGCATGAAAATACAATATAAATATGTAAGTTCATATCATTATAATCAAATAGCGGTGTCATACTCTAATACCGCTTAGAATGGATGTACACATCTGATATAGAATGTTAAATAGTACATTATCTAAATGTTTAATAATATCATTACATAATGAAATTAAACATAAATGACGATCCAGGACACATCTCCTGTCGTTCCAAGGGAAGTGTACAATGCGGAACTCTCCATGTTTGACAACAGAAAGGTAGCTTCTCAGATCAACAATAACGTGCTGAGAAAAAACAACCAATATAATTCTATTTAATAGCCATTAAGTTTCATACTACACAATACATTATTATTAACAATTGTGGCCGAGTGAACTTTCGGCCCTTATATTAACTACTCAGTCTTCCTTTTATATTAAAGATGGGAACAGAAGAAGGTGATAACAAAGCACAATAGTATGTGTTCACCTAAAGTGAGGACAGATGTGCTAATGTATTGTAGTAATATAAGTGTCTTATGACTCTGTCGTATATCTAGAAATAGGACAGAAGTATTAGTTGGAATCATGTGGGCATCTAGACAGAATGTCAGCCATCACATTATCCGACCCACGGATAGCTCGTACCGTGAAGTGAAAAGGTTGAAGAGCAATAGCATATCGAGTGGATCTCGAACTCTTCAAGTTCTTAGTCTGAATAGCTGTAAGAGCTTTCTGATCAGTTTCTAGAATGAAATGTGCGCCCAGGAGAAATCTTTGTAGTTTGAGAATAGACCAAACCATAGCCAACAATTCACGGTCTAAAACCGAGTAGTTCCTCTCTGCCGCATTTAGTTTTCTAGAAATGTACATGACAGGATGCAGAATTTGTGAATATTCCTGCATAAGTGCTGCTCCGATCCCAGTGGATGAAGCATCACTTCGAAGAACAAAAGTTCTATCAAGAGTATGTAATCTTAGGATGGGAGGAGAAGAAAATATACTTTTAATCTGGTCTAAGGAAGATTGACATTCCTGAGACCAACGAATCAGATTAGGCGATCCTTTCTTCAACAACGTTGAAAGAGGTGCCATTATCGAAGATAGATTCGGAATAAATCTCCCATAGAATTGAATTAACCCCTAGAGACTACGGACTTGTTTCTTCGTCTTAGGTACAGAGATGTTCAATATTTTCGAAGTATTGTGGTCTTCTGTCTTCAAGAGACCATGACCAACACGATGACCCAAGAAAGAAATTTCACCAAAACCAATATAAGCTTTAGAAGGTTTTGCTGTCAGATTATACTCACGTAGAGTAGACAGTAGGTCATATAAACCCAGATAGTGATCTTCCCAAGAATCACTGAAGAGACAGATATCATCTAAGTATGCAATGACATCTGAACGATGAGAAAGAATTCGACGCATCATGCGAACGAAAGTAGCAGGGGCGTTCATAAGACCGAAGGGCATTACATTCCATTGAAATAAACCCCTAGGTGTAGAGAAAGCAGTCAGAGGTTTGGCATGATCTGCTAAAGGCACTTGCCAATAACCTTTTGACAAGTCAAGTTTAGTAAAAAATCTAGAATTAGATAGTCTAATAAGTAGATCTTCTAGTAAAGGCATAGGTTCAGCATCGAACTTTGTGACTTGATTTAATTTGCGATAGTCAACGCAAATTCGTATGTTCTTATCTTTCTTCCGGACAATAACCATGGAAGAAGAATATGGTCAAGTCGATGGTTCAATTATGTTCAATTGAATCATTTCATCCAATTCCTTTTCCACTTGTGACTGAAAGTGTATAGGGATAGGATAAGGCCTAACCCTAATAGGATTATTGTCGGTAAGAATTATGTCATGTTCTATGACATGCGTGTGACCAGGGATGTCGGTTAGAACATCCTTAAATGTCTGTAACATCGACGAGACTTGACGATGTTCATTAACAGAAAGATTATGAGAAATGGAGACATCTTTCCAAGATTCCATGGAATGTAGTGGAACCACTGGAAGAGGGAGATTAACATCAGAAAAAACAGATTCCTCATCCTGTATGACAGACAGGGATGAGTAATGACCATGAGGTACAGAAGATTCGTCCGTTGCCTGAAAAATAGGCAGCAAATAGTCTGGACGCTCATGAAATTCCGTCAGCATGTTGATATAGAAAGTTTTATGCTTTCCATCTATATCGACCACATAGTCAACATCGGAAATTCGTGAGACTATTGCATACGGACCTTTCCATGCAATAAGAAGTCTATTTTCCCTACTGGGGAGTAGGACGAATGCTTTGTCACCTGGACAAAGTTGTCGCAGACATCTGTTCTTGTTAGCAAACTGCCTTGCTTTTTCTTTAGCAATTTCTGACGAAGCAGTCGCTAGTTTGCATGCCTCAATGATCTTTTGCCTAAGAGCAATGACATACTCATATGAAGATTGAGTGTCATCACTAATATCATCGGCAGTGATGAGATCGTGTAACAAAGACATAGGGCCGCGCGGACGCGCGCCAAAAACAAGTTCAAAGAGAGAAAATCCTTTGTGTTCGTTTGGGACCTCTCTATAGGCAAAGAGAGCCGCAGGTAAAACCCTGTCCCAATCTTGAGGATGATCTTCAGTTATCTTACCAAGCAAAGTCTTGAGCGTTCTATTCAGACGCTCAACTAACCCATTAGACATAGGATGATAGATGCTACTGAGAGATCTTTTAATGTGTAAGGTAGACATTACTTGAGATATAGTATCAGATATGAGTTGAGTACCATGGTCTGATAGTATTTCTCTGGGGAACCCCAAGCGAGAAAATATCAGCCAAAGAGCATCTGCGATATCTGTAGTAGATATGCTCTTTAGAGGGATAGTGTTGCTGTCATTTTCGACGGAGTCATCTGTCAAGTTATTTGCTTATGTTTGTATCATAAGTATAATTGTGTCTTTACCTGCGATGTCAGGTTGATTAGGGGTTGTCTTCCCTTGTTTATTCATTCATTGTGTTTGACCTGTAGGGTCAGAGGTTGACAGTTCGGCGTAGGCCTATGGGAAGGTTTTTTAAGCGGGAGTGAGATATACTTCCGGGAAGCCGGGAGGTCCATTTTTTCTGAAGGGACCAAGAGTCCATTGTTTTTCGGGGAGAATCTTCGAAGTAACTGCTATGGCAGTTTTCCCCAGTGAATCTCTGTGCGTCGGGATGACGACAGAATCCCTTGTTTAGTTCTGAGGATTCATTTTCCAGGTAATACCGACCTTTATGCATTATTACGCTTTTCGGTGGCAGAACATGTAAAGGATTACCTAGGGTGAACAGCAGTTCACTGATCCGCCATTTCAGAACTTATATATTTGTGCTCGAGGTAGCCATCCAAGACTGTTAGTCTTATATTGTCCAGAAATCCAGTGACGAAGATATATTGTGGGAGCCGCAGATTGGCGGAACTTCTATCTACAATAAGTATTACTGCAGGGTTGATGATAACCTATTTAACAGAAGTACACGGCCGACGTCAGAACGAGGCCTGTGCTTTCGGCTATTATACTACAGCCTGATATGTGCAATTGGCGGGGAGTGCCAAGTTGCACCTGTGTGTCAAAGTAACTAAGGCATCTGACGCGTTTAGTCAGAGACGCCAAGGGCGACGCTACGAACTGTCATTATTGAAGAACTTTGCTATTGACCATGCACGTCTATTCTGATGTTTACCTTTTTGAATGCCAAATGTATACCTATCGATGTCAGGTCAGCATGACCTTGTTACACTGACTGTTCCTGTTGATATTATGTGTGTTCCCGTCAATAAATGTCTTGAAACATGCCTGCAGTGTCAAGCATCCTTGATTACTGCATGTGAGAGTATGGGTTGCAGGATCTACATCTATACGAGCCTAAACACATTCGCGTCTTCATTCGCACCCACACTCAATTCATCATACGCTCGCATTACACATCTAACAACATGTATACTGTCTTGGGCCAGTGATCACATCAACAAGAGAAAAAAGACAGTTACAGATAGCCTCTGGCCAACGTGTGCACATATCGACACATGTAAGGATAAACTGATGTCCTCTGGCCGACTTTATCTTAAAAGGGCCAATAATATCTATGGCCATTTTCTGAAATGGCCGAATAGGGATGTCAGCAGCCTGGATAGGCGCAGCATGTCGTGGTCCTCTAGATTTGACCTCCTGACATACCTGACATGATCGGCAGTATATACGAATGTCTTTGTTGACAAAAGGCCAAAAGAAAGCCGCAAGGACTCTCGACTTTGTACGGGAAAATCCCATGTGTCCAGCACATTGCGAGTCATGAGCATGTTGCAATATTTGCACTCTCATACTCTTGGGAACAAGAATTTGCGAATGTGCCGACGTGGTCGAGTCTTGTACCATACGTACAAGTACGCCGTTTTTCATTGCTATCCAAGATTTTCTTTGTGTATCCTTATTTGGATCACCTTTCTTCGCAAGAATGAAGAATTTTTTTAGCGTAGGATCTTCTTCTTGTAATTTTATGAACGAGTCACGAGAAATAACCAAGGTACTATCTTGGCTATGAAATTCATTATCATTATTCAATGAAGTTTGTGGTGTTTGTAGAGCTTGTGCTCTTGTAACTACTGCATTGGTAGCTTGCATATTATAATCTTCCCAAGCAGCAATCTGCTGTGGGGTACATTCCCTAACTCCGTGGATACGACCAATAATAAGGTCCGCAATAGGATTAGGTAAGAGACAGGCATGCACATCTCCCGTAAAGAAAGGAGTGGCAATGTGAATTACAGCAGTAGGATATTTCTCCAGAGTGCCGCCAAATGTGACACATTTGATAACCTTTCCTGTAGCACAGGATGGTTCTACAAGCGATTGTCTAACACCAATAGTGGTGCATCCGGAATCGAAAAGTAGTGAGACCGGAGTATTATTAACAAGACCCTTATGTAGGATTAGAGAACCTCTCCCGTCATGAGCAACCGAAGCAGGAAGAGCGGGGAGAGGGTGACCACAACTCAAAGTCGATATTGTAGTCGGTTCGAACAAAGTACTGCATTGGGGGCACTTTTTTGCTCTCCCAAAGTCAAAAGAAGAACAAGTGACAGCGTCAGAGTTTTTATTATCAGAAACCTGATTACAGGCTCCCTGAGATTCTTGTTGAACCGAGTTAGCCTGCTGATATCTCTTTTTTTTTGTATTGAGATCTACCGCGACTACTATTACCTCTGAAGTTATCACTGTTGTTATTATCTCTGTAGTTATTATTGTCTCTATTATAACTGTTATCCTGTTTTGAACTACAGTTTCAATGATTATTATCATGTCCACATTGATGTGAACATCTATTTGTTTGGTTTTGAGGTCTACGCGAGGAAAAGCCCCTGTTACCATATCCTCTTCTGAAATGCCTAAAATTATTAGGTTGGAAGTAACGAGGACTGTCAGCTCGTCTCCAATTCTTCGAAGAAGAATCACCCTGAAATTGATTTCCATAATTTTGACCGTAACTAAGGTTACTTTTCCTATCAAAATTTTGTTGGAATCTATGACTAGAGTTTTGGCCATAAGGTGCTGCCGAAGCAACTGGCAGACCTTCTTTTACTTTAGCGTTACCAATGGTTACGTGAGGATGCGCAGTTATATATTGGCTACAGAAATCTTCCATTTCTTTTATTGTTTTAGGTTTACGTTCATGAAGGAAAGCAAGGAAAGACTCATTGACAGAAGACATGACTTTCTCTCTAAGTATTAAGTCCATAAGTCCTTCATAAGTTTTTTCTGTCTTAGACAGCTCCACCCAACGTGAAAAAGTAAGACGTATCTTTGAAATGAATTCAGAGAATTGCACACCAGTTTCTGGCAACATATTTTTAAATTGAAGACGATAGCCGTCTTCGTCAAGTTGGTATTTCTTTAACAATATAGCCCTGACAACCTCATAGTTGTTCTTGTCAGTCTCATCTACCATGCTTAACATACTCAAAGCATCACCTCTAAGTATCTTGGACAAATGATAAACATGCAGTGATTTATCTATGTTATGTACTTTACATGAAGTTTCAAATCTGTCCAGATAGAATGTTATATCGTCGATGGAAGCATTGAATGGAGGTAGATTAAGCTTGAAAGTGCTTGCATTAGTCTTATCTGAGACCTTATTTGCATCATTAGCATTACCCATGTTCATCACCTTTAATTTCTCAACTTCCAAAGCTAAGAGTTTTTCTTCATGCTCCATTTTTGCTTTTCTCTCATCAGCCTCTCTTTGTAACTTCCTTTCTTCAGCTTCAGCTTGTTTTTCTAATCTTTTATTTTCAGCCTCTTTTTCAAGTCTTTTATTTTCAACCTCTTTTTCAAGTCTTTTATTTTCAGCCTCTTTTTCAAGTCTTTTATTTTCAGCCTCTATTTCAAGTCTTTTATTTTCAGCCTCTTTTTCAAGTCTTTTATTTTCAGCCTCTATTTCAAGTCTTTTATTTTCAGACTCAATCTGTAGTCTCTTCTCTTCAGCTTTTGCTTCTGCTTCTCTTTTTTGTTTTCCATTTCCATTTGGAATCTTTTTTCATCCACCTGCATCTGCAGTTTCTTTTGTTCAGCTTCCATTTTAATGCTTTATCATATTGAGTAGTTGCAAATTCTTCTAACTTATCACCAGTCTTCCCAAGCAATTTACCCTGCTCAATAAAGTGCTCAAATGTAGACATGATGAGTAATAATATGAGTCCACAACCTGAAATAATTAATTATCTTATTTCAAATTTAATTATAACAAGTCTTAAATGAAGCACTTGTTTACTCACAACACTATCTTATCATCCCAATCTCTATGGGAAACAAGTCTTATATCAAAGAACTTGTGTATAGACCTTTTTGAAATATCATCAATCAACTCTTGATCATAGGTGCACTTCCCATTCAATAGTGCACAATACTATTCATCATTTATTAATCATCAATGTAGTAGTAATGCATAAGCATAACCCACTATCAAATGTGAATTAACTACTATAAGTGTAACCAATGACTATGTAAACACAATCACAATGTAAACAATAACAATGTAAACATTACACTGTAAACAATACAGTGTAAACAGTGCAATGTAAACAATAACAAAGATTTAGCAACTATACGAAAACATTCGCAGAAATCAACAAAAAATAAAGCGAAAATTTAAGAAATCTCACAAAAAATGTGATGATATCTGCGAGAAGATAATACAAATACAAGACACCACAGTGTATAAACAAAAATGGTGTATGAAACTAAACAATAGGAAAGAGTAGGTTAGCAAATACAAACAAATCAAAACAGAACTAAAGAATGCAGAAAAATAACGAAAACAATACTAACACATGTCATCACAACTAACAAAAAATAGCAACAGAAGTCGCTTTGCAAATTCCAGTATCGGAAATTTGCACACCCTACAGAACACTCTCAATAGAAGATCTCTATGACGTGGTATGATCTATAGGAGTCGCCACCCATCCAGACCCGCAGAAACATAAACATTTAAATATAAATATACAAATAACAAATAAACATATAACATGTAAACAAAACACCCGTGTGTTACCGGGGCCCGAAAGGGGAGCAAAGAATAGTAACACTGCACCCTACCACGCATGTCGTAAAAAGCGACTAAGGAGGGTATGGGCATGGGGCTGTTTACCCCATCCCGTAAAAACTTCGCACAGTGGGCTGATCACCTGCTTGCCAACCAATCTGATTACGGAAACAATGATAGATTGTTTGGTCTGTTTTTGTTCCACAAAGACGCCACTAGGCGTGGTGGAAACAGCGATAGATCGATCAATTTGTTGTTGCCCTAAGACGCCACTAGGCGTACTGGCCACATACTGCTTTGCCGGTTGATGGCTAAGGATGGAAGAAGAAGAAGAAGAAGATGTAAACAAAAGAATTAGAAATACAGAAGACTCAGTAGAAGTATAAGGGCACAGTTCACGAACAAACAGGCCACTTAACTTATTGATATCCAACCGTCAGCAGGGCAAAGAACATGTGAAGATCAGCATTCTCTGGAAAGAAGATCCAACGTTGATCGAACATGTTGATCTTGCTTGGTAACTGCCAGGACGATGGTAAACTTGAGCTTCTGATATAATGTATGTTGTGTTGTTTCGGCACTTGACCCTCTTATCCAATAGTAAATTGATTGGAATCGGAACTTGGCCTTCTTGAGAAAACAACTCGTATCAACCGGCACTTGACCTTCATAAACGACAGCAACTTGATGCAAGGAGGACAGCAACACGTTTCAACTGGCAATGTATGACTCAACGCCGGGTACTGTCATTTAGGCTCCCAAAAATTGCAACAAAAATTTTTAAGTCCAGAAGGTACCGGACAACGCCGAGTAGTTTCTAGATTTTTTTATGTAGATGTAGAATGTCTTGAAAAATGATGTATGTTGATTTCTTGAAGGATGCTGTTTGTTGAATTCTTGTTGAATGAAGTGGGTAAGGGACCCCGAGTATGTTGGTACCAGACCAAACCAGCTTATGGAAACCAAATGATAGATACCTTTTTGTTGTACGCCATAATTGTTGAAGGCGATGAAGACATAGTATGGTATCTGTGGTCTGGTTTGTGTAGGATGCAGATGTGTACTCAAACAGTGAGCATTACAAAACAGGGCAATCCACACAAGGACGTCACGTTAACTCACGATGTGTAAAGTCAATGATGCTTGCAACAGCTAGTGACGTTGTTTGTATAATTTATTATAGACGCCACAACGACGAGATACATGAAGATAATTATGCAGTAACATCACTGGTATAGAACAATAATCATTACATCATCGCAGTAATCAATACAGCAGGAACAGCAGACAGCATCAATAATAATGGTACATTATATGCCTTCTTAGGATATCATAAACAGCTGTGCATGTAGTCAGGTGGTAAGCTTTCCCTTTCCATCATAGCTAGTAGATATCAAATGGGAGATTAAATCTAGTCTCCTATATTCGACCTCAACAAGACAGGCATGTCTTTTGAGCGTCACATTATCGTCCTCTATGTTCCTTAAACAACAAAGGTATCAAACCTAGATCCATCAATAAAGTTCAGGAAGCAAATGGTCCTTAGGACAGGCATCAATCGATGCGTGACAATATAAGTGGATCGTGAGCTGAGCAAACTCGTCATATCATAGACTCTTTAATAAGGCAGGCTAGGCAAAAATGTCAACATCACAAGATGGCGATAAAGTTACTCAGTAAAGATTCAATTACCTGTTCATCAGGAATTAAATCACATAAATCACATAGGCCTCCCGGCACTTTGAATAGCATAGAGATATATCATCTCAAAAAAGGAACAAAAATGATGAGGACTCCTTCCTGAATAATATAAGCGAAGACGCTAGCACAACGCTACGTCTCGCTTTACCAGCAATTCTGCCCAGACTGACCTGGGCGGAAATCATTCAAACAATGAGACAAACTAGGGACATGCGCAGAACACGCGAATCGAATACAGCTCAGCTAACTTACGAAACGAAGAATGCTCTACAATGTTCGACTGAAGATTCGAAGCTTAAAAGGAAATGACATCGCAAGTTGCCAACTGTTTCTAGGAAAACGCTCCATACATGGTTATGACTTAAAATCGCTCACACACAAGTTATCAACAACCCTCGCTATCAAGATAAGACAACTTCTTGACGATGCTATCAAGATTAGACGACTGTAGAAATAAAAGTGACTACAATTCCATGAGTTACTTCCCATGCATTAAAAAATTAAATATAGTCAGAATGCATGGTCAGAATATATAGTCAGAATAAGTTGCGACAAGTTTAGCGCAACATTACCGCAACCTCCCGATAAAAAAAAAATGTGCAACATTTTTTTTTTAAATATCCAAGAGTAAAACCAAAAGCGGTTTAACAACGCACGAATTATGCGGGGATAACTAATTGCACTGCCTAATATGAGGCTAAATTGACACATAAAGTGTCTGGTGAGAATATTTCTCAACAGATAAAAAATCTGATTCAAAAAATATATATCGGGGAGGTGCCACCAACACACACTACGCTTGCATGAAAATACAATATAAATATGCAAGTTCATATCATTATAATCAAATAGCGGTGTCATACTCTAATACCGCTTAGAATGGATGTACACATCTGATATAGAATGTTAAATAGTACATTATCTAAATGTTTAATAATATCATTACATAATGAAATTAAACATAAATGACGATCCAGGACACATCTCCTGTCGTTCCAAGGAAAGTGTACAATGTGGAACTCTCCATGTTTGACAACAGAAAGGTAGCTTCTCAGATCAACAATAACATGCTGAGAAAAAACAACCAATATAATTCTATTTAATAGCCATTAAGTTTCATACTATACAATACATTATTATTAACAATTGTGGCCGAGTGAACTTTCGGCCCTTATATTAACTACTCAGTCTTCCTTTTATATTAAAGATGGGAACAGAAGAAGATGATAACAAAGCACAATAGTATGTGTTCACCTAAAGTGAGGACAGATGTGCTAATGTATTGTAGTAATATAGGTGTGTTATGACTCTGTCGTATATCTAGAAATAGGACAGAAGTATTAGTTGGAATCATGTGGGCATCTAGACAGAATGTCAGCCATCACATTATCCGACCCACGGATAGCTCGTACCGTGAAGTGAAAAGGTTGAAGAGCAATAGCATATCGAGTGGATCTCGAACTCTTCAAGTTCTTAGTCTGAATAGCTGTAAGAGCTTTCTGATCAGTTTCTAGAATGAAATGTGCGCCCAGGAGGAATCTTTGTAGTTTGAGAATAGACCAAACCATAGCCAACAATTCACGGTCTAAAACCGAGTAGTTCCTCTCTGCCGCATTTAGTTTTCTAGAAATGTACATGACAGGATGCAGAGTTTCAGCATATTCCTGCATAAGTGCTGCTCCGATCCCAGTGGATGAAGCATCACTTCGAAGAACAAAAGTTCTATCAAGAGTAGGTAATCTTAGGATGGGAGGAGAAGAAAATATACTTTTAATCTGGTCTAAGGAAGATTGACATTCCTGAGACCAACGAATCAGATTAGGCGACCCTTTCTTCAACAACGTTGAAAGAGGTGCCATTATCGAAGATAGATTCGGAATAAATCTCCCATAGAATTGAATTAACCCCAAGAGACTACGGACTTGTTTCTTCGTCTTAGGTACAGAGATGTTCAATATTTTCGAAGTATTGTGGTCTTCTGTCTTCAAGAGACCATGACCAACACGATGACCCAAGAAAGAAATTTCACCAAAACCAATATAAGCTTTAGAAGGTTTTGCTGTCAGATTATACTCACGTAGAGTAGACAGTAGGTCATATAAACCCAGATAGTGATCTTCCCAAGAATCACTGAAGAGACAGATATCATCTAAGTATGCGATGACATCTGAACGATGAGAAAGAATTCGACGCATCATGCGAACGAAAGTAGCAGGGGCGTTCATAAGACCGAAGGGCATTACATTCCATTGAAATAAACCCCTAGGTGTAGAGAAAGCAGTCAGAGGTTTGGCATGATCTGCTAAAGGCACTTGCCAATAACCTTTTGACAAGTCAAGTTTAGTGAAGAATCTAGAATTAGAAAGTCTAATAAGTAGATCTTCTAGTAAAGGCATAGGTTCAGCATCGAACTTTGTGACTTGATTTAATTTGCGATAATCAACGCAAATTCGTATGTTCTTATCTTTCTTCCGAACAATAACCATGGAAGAAGAATATGGAGAAGTCGATGGTTCAATTATGTTTAATTGAATCATTTCATCCAATTCCTTTTCCACTTGTGACTGAAAGTGTATAGGGATAGGATAAGGCCTAACCCTAATAGGATTATTGTCGGTAAGAATTATGTCATGTTCTATGACATGCGTGTGACCAGGGATGTCGGTTAGAACATCCTTAAATGTCTGTAACATCGACGAGACTTGACGATGTTCATCAACAGAAAGATTAGGAGAAATGGAGACATCTTTCCAAGATTCCATGGAATGTAGTGGAACCACTGGAAGAGGGAGATTCACATCAGAAAAAACAGATTCCTCATCCTGTATGACAGACAGGGATGAGTAATGACCATGAGGTACAGAAGATTCGTCCGTTGCCTGGAAAATAGGCAGCAAATAGTCTGGACGCTCATGAAATTCCGTCAGCATGTTGATATGGAAAGTTTTATGCTTTCCATCTATATCGACCACATAGTCAACATCGGAAATTCGTGAGACTATTGCATATGGACCTTTCCATGCAATAAGAAGTCTATTTTCCCTACTGGGGAGTAGGACGAATGCTTTGTCACCTGGACAAAGTTGTCGTAGACATCTGTTCTTGTTAGCAAACTGCCTTGCTTTTTCTTTAGCAATTTCTGACGAAGCAGTCGCTAGTTTGCATGCCTCAATGATCTTTTGCCTAAGAGCAATGACATACTCATATGAAGATTGAGTGTCATCACTAATATCATCGGCAGTGATGAGATCGTGTAATAAAGACATAGGGCCGCGCGGACGCGCGCCAAAGACAAGTTCAAAGGGAGAAAATCCTGTGTGTTCGTTTGGGACCTCTCTATAGGCAAAGAGAGCCGCGGGTAAAACCCTGTCCCAATCTTGAGGATGATCTTCAGTTATCTTACCAAGCAAAGTCTTGAGCGTTCTATTCAGACGCTCAACTAACCCATTAGACATAGGATGATAGATGCTACTGAGAGATCTTTTAATGTGTAAGGTAGACATTACTTGAGACATAGTATCAGATATGAGTTGAGTGCCATGGTCTGACAGTATTTCTCTGGGGAACCCCAAGCGAGAAAATATCAGCCAAAGAGCATCTGCGATATCTGTAGTAGATATGCTCTTTAGAGGGATAGCCTCTGGCCAACGTGTGCACATATCGACACATGTAAGGATAAACTGATGTCCTCTGGCCGACTTTATCTTAAAAGGGCCAATAATATCTATGGCCATTTTCTGAAATGGCCGAATAGGGATGTCAGCAGCCTGGATAGGCGCAGCATGTCGTGGTCCTCTAGATTTGACCTCCTGACATACCTGACATGATCGGCAGTATATACGAATGTCCTTGTTAACAAAAGGCCAAAAGAAAGCCGCAAGGACTCTCGACTTTGTACGGGAAAATCCCATGTGTCCAGCACATTGCGAGTCATGAGCATGTTGCAATATTTGCACTCTCATACTCTTGGGAACAAGAATTTGCGAATGTGCTGACGTAGCCGAGTCTTGTACCATACGTACAAGTACGCCGTTTTTCATTGCTATCCAAGATTTTCTTTGTGTATCCTTATTTGGATCACCTTTCTTCGCAAGAATGAAGAATTTTTTTAGCGTAGGATCTTCTTGTAATTTTATGAACGAGTCACGAGAAATAACCAAGGTACTATCTTGGCTATTGCATCCGGAATCGAAAAGTAGTGAGACCGGAGTATGATTAACAAGACCCTTATGTAGAATTAAAGAACCCCTCCCGTTGAACCGAGTTAGCCTGCTGAGATCTCTTTTTTTTTGTATTGAGATCTACCGCGACTACTATTACCTCTGAAGTTATCACTGTTGTTATTATCTCTGTAGTTATTATTGTCTCTATTATAACTGCTATCCTGTTTTGAACTACAGTTTCCATGATTATTATCATGTCCACATTGATGTGAACATCTATTTGTTTGGTTTTGAGGTCTACGCGAGGAAAAGCCTCTGTTACCATATCCTCTTCTGAAATGCCTAAAATTATTAGGTTGGAAGTAACGAGGACTGTCAGCTCGTCTCCAATTCTTCGAAGAAGAATCACCCTGAAATTGATTTCCATAATTTTGACCGTAACTACGGTTACTTTTCCTATCAAAATTTTGTTGGAATCTATGACTAGAGTTTTGGCCATAAGGTGCTGCCGAAGCAACTGGCAGACCTTCTTTTACTTTAGCGTTACCAATGGTTACGTGAGGATGCGCAGTTATATATTGGCTACAGAAATCTTCCATTTCTTTTATTGTTTTAGGTTTACGTTCATGAAGGAAAGCAAGGAAAGACTCATTGACAGAAGACATGACTTTCTCTCTAAGTATTAAGTCCATAAGTCCTTCATAAGTTTTTTCTGTCTTAGACAGCTCCACCCAACGTGAAAAAGTAAGACGTATCTTTGAAATGAATTCAGAGAATTGCACACCAGTTTCTGGCAACATATTTTTAAATTGAAGATGATAGCCGTCTTCGTCAAGTTGGTATTTCTTTAACAATATAGCCCTGACAACCTCATAGTTGTTCTTGTCAGGCTCATCTACCATGCTTAACATACTCAAAGCATCACCTCTAAGTATCTTGGACAAATGATAAACATGCAGTGATTTATCTATGTTATGTACTTTACATGAAGTTTCAAATCTGTCCAGATAGAATGTTATATCGTCGATGGAAGCATTGAATGGAGGTAGATTAAGCTTGAAAGTGCTTGCATTAGTCTTATCTGAGACCTTATTTGCATCATTAGCATTACCCATGTTCATCACCTTTAATTTCTCAACTTCCAAAGCTAAGAGTTTTTCTTCATGCTCCATTTTTGCTTTTCTCTCATCAGCCTCTCTTTGTAACTTCCTTTCTTCAGCTTCAGCTTGTTTTTCTAATCTTTTATTTTCAGCCTCTTTTTCAAGTCTTTTATTTTCAGCCTCTTTTTCAAGTCTTTTATTTTCAGCCTCTTTTTCATGTCTTTTATTTTCAGCCTCTATTTCAAGTCTTTTATTTTCAGCCTCTTTTTCAAGTCTTTTATTTTCAGCCTCTATTTCAAGTCTTTTATTTTCAGACTCAATCTGTAGTCTCTTCTCTTCAGCTTTTGCTTCTGCTTCTCTTTTTTGTTTTCCATTTCCATTTGGAATCTTTTTTCATCCACCTGCATCTGCAGTTTCTTTTGTTCAGCTTCCATTTTTAATGCTTTATCATATTGAGTAGTTGCAAATTCTTCTAACTTATCACCAGTCTTCCCAAGCAATTTACCCTGCTCAATAAAGTGCTCAAATGTAGACATGATGAGTAATAATATGAGTCCACAACCTGAAATAATTAATTATCTTATTTCAAATTTAATTATAACAAGTCTTAAATGAAGCACTTGTTTACTCACAACACTATCTTATCATCCCAATCTCTATGGGAAACAAGTCTTATATCAAAGAACTTGTGTATAGACCTTTTTGAAATATCATCAATCAACTCTTGATCATAGGTGCACTTCCCATTCAATAGTGCACAATACTATTCATCATTTATTAATCATCAATGTAGTAGTAATGCATAAGCATAACCCACTATCAAATGTGAATTAACTACTATAAGTGTAACCAATGACTATGTAAACACAATCACAATGTAAACAATAACAATGTAAACATTACACTGTAAACAATACAGTGTAAACAATGCAATGTAAACAATAACAAAGATTTAGCAACTATACGAAAACATTCGCAGAAATCAACAAAAAATAAAGCGAAAATTTAAGAAATATCACAAAAAATGTGATGATATCTGCGAGAAGATAATACAAATACAAGACACCACAGTGTATAAACAAAAATGGTGTATGAAACTAAACAATAGGAAAGAGTAGGCTAGCAAATACAAACAAATCAAAACAGAACTAAAGAATGCAGAAAAATAACGAAAACAATACTAACACATGTCATCACAACTAACAAAAAATAGCAACAGAAGTCGCTTTGCAAATTCCAGTATCGGAAATTTGCACACCCTACAGAACACTCTCAATAGAAGACCTCTATGACGTGGCATGATCTATAGGAGTCGCCACCCATCCAGACCCGCAGAAACATAAACATTTAAATATAAATATACAAATAACAAATAAACATATAACATGTAAACAAAAGAATTAGAAATACAGAAGACTCAGTAGAAGTATAAGGGCACAGTTCACGAACAAACAGGCCACTTAACTTATTGATATCCAACCGTCAGCAGGGCAAAGAACATGTGAAGATCAGCATTTTCTGGAAAGAAGATCCAACGTTGATCGAACATGTTGATCTTGCTTGGTAACTGCCAGGACGATGGTAAACTTGAGCTTCTGATATAATGTATGTTGTGTTGTTTCGGCACTTGACCCTCTTATCCAATAGTAAATTGATTGGAATCGGAACTTGGCCTTCTTGAGAAAACAACTCGTATCAACCGGCACTTGACCTTCACAAACGACAGCAACTTGATGCAAGGAGGACAGCAACACGTTTCAACTGGCAATGTATGACTCAACGCCGGGTACTGTCATTTAGGCTCCCAAAAATTTTTAAGTCCAGAAGGTACCGGACAACGCCGAGTAGTTTCAGGATTTTTTTATGTAGATGTAGAATGTCTTGAAAAATGATGTATGTTGATTTCTTGAAGGACGCAGTTTGTTGAATTCTTGTTGAATGAAGTGGGTAAGGGACCCCAAGTATGTTGGTACCAGACCAAACCAGCTTATGGCCACCAAATGATAGATACCTTTTTGTTGTACGCCATAATTGTTGAAGGCGATGAAGACATAGTATGGTATCTGTGGTCTGGTTTGTGTAGGATGCAGATGTGTATTCAAACAGTGAGCATTACAAAACAGGGCAATCCACACAAGGACGTCACGTTAACTCACGATGTGTAAAGTCAATGATGCTTGCAACAGCTAGTGACGTTGTTTGTATAATTTATTATAGACGCCACAACGACGAGATACATGAAGATAATTATGCAGTAACATCACTGGTATAGAACAATAGTCATTACATCATCGCAGTAATCAATACAGCAGGAACAGCAGACAGCATCAATAATAATGGTACATTATATTCCTTCTTCGGATATCATAAACAGCTGTGCATGTAGTCAGGTGGTAAGCTTTCCCTTTCCATCATAGCTAGTAGATATCAAATGGGAGATTAAATCTAGTCTCCTATATTCGACCTCAACAAGACAGGCATGTCTTTTGAGCGTCACATTATCGTCCTCTATGTTCCTAAAACAACAAAGGTATCAAACCTAGATCCATCAATAAAGTTCAGGAAGCAAATGGTCCTTAGAACAGGCATCAATCGATGCGTGACAATATAAGTGGATCGTGAGCTGAGCAAACTCGTCATATCATAGACTCTTTAATAAGGCAGGCTAGGCAAAAATGTCAACATCACAAGATGGCGATAAAGTTACCCAGTAAAGATTCAATTACCTGTTCATCAGGAATTAAATCACATAAATCACATAGGCCTCCCGGCACTTTGAATAGCATAGAGATATATCATCTCAAAAAAGGAACAACAATGATGAGGACTCCTTCCTGAATAATATAAGCGAAGACGCTAGCACAACGCTACGTCTCGCTTTACCAGCAATTCTGCCCAGACTGACCTGGGCGGAAATCATTCAAACAATGAGACAAACTAGGGACATGCGCAGAACATGCGAATCGAATACAGCTCAGCTAACTTACGAAACGAAGAATGTTCTACGATGTTCATCTGAAGATTTCGAACCTTAAAAGGAAATGACATCGCAAGTTGCCAACTGTTTCTAGGAAAACGCTCCATACATGGTTATGACTTAAAATCGCTCACACACAAGTTATCAACAACCCTCGCTATCAAGATAAGACAACTTCTTGACGATGCTATCAAGATTAGACGACTGTAGAAATAAAAGTGACTACAATTCCATGAGTTACTTCCCATGCATTAAAAAATTAAATATAGTCAGAATGCATGGTCAGAATATATAGTCAGAATAAGTTGCGACAAGTTTAGCGCAACAATATGTTTTTCCTTAATGCATTTTTTAAAGTGTTGTGAGAAGATTTTTTAACTGATAATAAAAATCTCTCTTGAATTAAATCAGTGCGTTGGTCAGCTCGTTCCAATATATATATATTCATTGTTATAGATTTCCCACGTCTGTGTGTGTAACTGTCGTCACGTGTATGTGCATGCCCGTGAGTAGATAGAAATATATGTAATATGTACATGTGGTAGACTGTCCGACTGCTTAAAATCTGTCGTATAAGATAGGTGAGAGAGAGAGAGAGAAGACTTTCTCGCATCTCAGAGACAGCCTCTATCACTATTCTATCATCTCACTCGTGGAATCTATTCCTTCGACTAACTCTCACACTGTGACTCTTTATCCCGTCCTATATCAGTATTTGTAAAAAGTATTAGTACTTACGGGTAGAGCAACATCCCTAATATCGTTTTGGTAGCCTCTTCCAGGTGGTACTTCTTTCACAATGATGTAGTTAATTGTCCTTTGATGCTTGTTTGCACATATTTAGACTTCCATTTTATTTATCCAAGGCATAACGTACTGATTGGCCTGTGTATCTTGCAGTTCTTACAATGTATGGCGCGCGGTGTGGTCGGGGTTAAGCAGAATTCGTGTTGTGAGATAGACGTCACTTCACGACAATAACCTCGAACGTCACATTTACCTGTGCTATCCTATAATTCATTATGTGCTCTTCACTTTAGTTTTTCAAACGTCTGACAGTATTTGGTATTTATGATTCATTGTTTACACTCCCTTCCCTCAATTCTTGTTATGTCGGGACATCAGCGACCATATTTTGCTGATTAGGGTAATCAGTCCCTTTCGTTTGAACCCATATTGGCACTTGGGATCGGTAGAGAGAAGGGTGGTTTACTAATGTGTAACATATTTTCATGCCAGATCAGACAAGTGCAGGAGAGCGACCAGATTAGTGAGTAAACAACCTTGGGACGACGATAGTCGATAATCTCTGATAATAGTTCTGTCCGCCCAGTTGTTGATTCTTGGCTAAGCCCGGGTAAGTGTCATAATCGTTTCTGGACAAGACTTGGTGGAAGAATAATTATCCACCTTGAAAGAGATTACCTGTGATAAATTTTGAAGTCGTGACTGTAAACAGGATCGATAATAGACGGAAGCTGGCATAACATTTATGGTGACTGTAAACAACTCATTTGGTTTTTAGTTTGTTTCGCAGGAATTTTTCGTAAGAGAAGGACAAATTAACGCACCTTTCATACAATTGGCATGGCATTTGAAAAGTTAAAAATACAACATTTCTGACTGGAGCCTTGTCATATAGTAGCAATCTGGATGCGGGCCGAATGTTATAATTTAGCGCCTTGTGAGTTTACTGCACTGTGAAATTCAACTCGTCAAGAGGACAGCCAGACATGGCAGAATAAGAAATAGGATCAGTATTCCACTTTAAAGGCCCGGACAACGTGTTTGAGCATCTTGTGGACTTGTATCCCATGTAAAACTCTACTTTCATTAATACGGAAAGCCCGGAATCCTAGAAACATGAACACTAAGTCACAGTAGGAGTCTATTGTAAAGTAATACCCAGACCACATGTAAGAGGCATCTTAATCAAGCTGCCTTAAATATTTCTCTGATCCAGAAATCAGTCTGTATTGTGACGTGTAATGGAAATGAAGCATTCTATATCCTTGACAGCCTTTCATGACCGCAGCGTAGTTTTAAGATTCGCTAACAAAGTCACGCATTTCTCTGCCGTCTGACTCACCTTGTAATCCACGCCTCTTTCTACTTGACCATATCAAACGAGCTTGTTTACCAACCTTCGCAACCTGTCATTCATAGCAGGGGGCGAATGACGTTCGTCTACGCAAGTTTCTCACGCGAGCGAAGCTGTCAGTATTACGATGAAGAGCAGATCGCACGTGGGAAAAACACGTGGAAGGTAACGGCTTTTGAAGTTTCTCTATAAGGGGAGCAAATCCTGTGATGTTCGTACATTCAGGGAAAGATAATCCTTTGATCTCGAGAAACAGGGAAATTCTCAGACGGAAGCACGCTACACGAGTTAAGCTTTGTTGTCGTTCAGCAGCGGCCGGTAGAAGCGACCGTTAAACCCTTGATCGGGGAAACGTAGTTTCAGATTTCTCTGCTGGGAAGCAGAGTGTGAGAATTCACATCTTCTAGAGATCATAACAACATGATCCTATTTAAACTGCGTATTTCTAAAATCATTATCAGTTGTCGCTCAGATTTTTTTCGGAGAGTCTAAACACGTTATCTAGAACTACTGGAAATAGATATGTTAATAGATCGTGGTGTTTCTTTCTGTATTTCTGGTAATATATAAATTTGTGCTTAAGCGTATTAAAGTGTTACATGTTTTAGCATCTTAAATTCAGTGTGATTTCTAGGTGTTAAGACTAGCGAATTAAATAACGAGTAACTATTTTATTCCAGATGTTTCAGTTGTAACGTAAATTTAATCACCCGCTATCATACAGAAAGAGACGGTTTAGTTATCTAATTAATACATTGGCGACTGATAAGTGACAGAAAAGATTTCGCGTTTATTTCATTTGTGTAATTTTGTAAGTCACGGTTGTTTAAATATCATGCGACTTAACAAACAGATGCCGACTATCTAATAGTTATTAATGACAGGCGATATTTGTTAAAGTGCGCGTAGGGATAAAGTAAATAATAACCGATCAGACAGCATAGGCTAGACATAACGTGCGCCTTTTAACTTTAATCAGGACTGACGGAGAGGATGAGAGATGTCTCGCCCCCTTCCATGTATATATATTTATGTAGATATCATTAGCAGTATTTTTTCATAATGTTCCTATATCCTTTAGGCAACCTGATCAACCGCGACCAGCGGTTCTTTTTATGTGGCTATATCTTGGGCCTGTCTCTGTATTTACTGATTGGATTAAAGTTGCCTTCTGTTGGCTGAAGCGTCTCCAAGTTTCAGTTGTGAACAGGTCGGGCCACAGAGACTAACGAACATTTTAATAGTAAATTTAAAACTGGACTTACAAAATACCCAGATATATTTACTTTCATTTTTATCAGCCCATTGTGGTGAAATAACAATAACTGTTTTCCCGACCTCTGATAGTCGTTTTCCAAGAGGATATTTATCCAGAAGAGTTACGCTATTTCAGAATCGGCACTCACCACAGAGCCAGCCGATAAGATTTACCAATCAATTACTTACCAACATTAGTAACAAGTGTAGCAACTAGCGGTGTCCAAGTACCAGAAGTATTTGTTGTTTCCATTCTGTGCTGTGAACACTAGATCTCGATTTTTCTACATTAACTATTCGAGGTGACACTAACGATCCAGGATTACCTCACCAAACTTGGCGTCCACCTTATAAAGTTATTGTCAAGGCTGGACTGGGGCCAAACTAGGCACTGTACCCTGACACTATTAATATCGATAAATATATTCAGGATAACTACATTCCAGGAAATATCACCAGATAAAGTAAGGAGAGAGAGAACGGGGCCACGAATGACACACACACACAGAGAGAGAGAGAGAGAGAGAGAGAGAGAGAGAGATTGAATATTTTCTTGTTACGGTAGCTTGTGTCAAACCAGTTATTTTGCTTTAACAATTGTTTACTTTACGGAGTAGCACGTATTAGGAATTTTGCTAACTTTACTGTCTATATACTGTAACCTACTGCTAACCTTTTGACCTTTGGGGTTATTAACTTGGTTGGGTTCTTATCTTCTCAACGAGGGGAGGGCATAGGCATTCTGTTATATTTTCTATGCATGTAATTCTGATGTATCTGATCTTTCTCTTTTAGATATTCGATGTTGTAAAGTTTAGTGATAATAAACAACAAAAGAACTAACTTTGTGTGTGTTGGTCAGACCCATAGCCAAATTAACCATAGTTTTTTCACGTTTGTGTGTCTTGTTGTCACATAGCTGTGTGTGTGTGTGCGTGCGTGTATAATAAAATTATATTTCTCAATATAAGGGGGTGCAAGATTGTCTGTTACTAAATTATAGTCGTACAGATAGGCTGGTCTAAAGAAACTAATCAGTCCAGAGACAGATCTTCTCCTTAACTATTCACTCGTGAAAAACATATTTCTTACGCCTTACTTCTCACGTATTATCACCATCTCCTATACTCAGGCGTGACCTTACATAACTTAAAACCTATCTAAGCGCGACATGTATTCCCAAGAAATTTGGGTCGGTGGGTACCAAGTGGTAGTGCTATCTGTGGAACAAGTGAGGCGTATAAGAGGCCTGCAGTCAGAGCTAGAGACCTACAGCAGACGGGTCCTAACAGACGCTGGACTATCTTCGCAATTACTCCACGATACTACGAGAAACGTGTTGCAGCTACCAGACTTGACCAGTGACGAGAGTGAATCAGTCCATAACCTGCAAAAAACAAACATCGGCTGGAGCAGAAACCAACCGACATTTTACTGGCAGCTAAGTACCCATTCAAAGCTGATAAGTGAACACTATTTTCAAACCAGAAAACATTTTTTCATATCAGACCATCACCTGTGAAGAAACTTTAAAGACTTTATCTAAATTCACCCCGCCCTTATTTATTTTACAATTGTTAACGATAATTGACTATTAAATTTTGTTATCTGTAAATACACAAATTTAAAGTTGATTTAGTCATTTTGAGTAAACTGCACCCGTATGTCTCAGTCATTTTAAATACCTATAACAGAGCTACGAGTATTTAAGTAATATTTTACTGAGTTAAATCAGTTGGAGGCTCGTCAGTACGAGCGAAATCCTAACTCATAGAAGGTCAGGGAGGATAAAAAGTTTACACGGCATGGATCCTTTTAGCAGTAATACTTGATTTCTTTAAATTTCTATGAAGATCCCTACAATTAAAGCGGTAAATAAATTAGTAAATAAAGGTAATTAACAGGTACTCGTTGGACATAAAAAGGATGACACTAGACAACAGAAAAGAAAATATAAGTGATAGGATCACCAGGAATCGAACCTAGGACCAACCCAACGGCGCCATCGCCGTGGTGTGACAGTGTCGCAGCTCTGGTGAGGTTGAGTGTAAAAGATGAAGTTTGGTGATAAAGAATTAGGCTCTCAAAGAAAATGGCTCGTTGAATGAGAACCAACTTAAGATAGTGAAGATGAGTAGGGATTTTGAGCACCCACAATCCGAGCGCTGAACTCGAAGAAATTCTGAGAATGAACCTGGGTTCCCTAGCAACAGTCTCTCTTCCATGTATCTTGGTAAAGATTATTAAAGATAGCCCCCCCCCCCCCCCCCCCCCCCCACCTATATAGGAAGAATTGTTAATAGACGTACAAAAACGACAGCATGAGTGAAGAACTTGACCACGAGTGCAGTAAGTTTACAACACTAAAAGCTTCCCTTTATTGTACAACAATTAAGTAAAACAGAACAGGTATAAAAAGAATAATCATCATCATCATCTCAGCCCGTAACCCGTCATGGGTCGTAGGGGTGCCATGGTGGAAGCATCAGCAGACAGGGTCCTCCACTGCTCTCTATCCTCAGCAATGCGTACAAGTGTGGAAAAACCGTGTCCTGCCCATTCTTTGATGTTATCAGCCCAGGATTTTCTCTGCCTTCCTCTTCTCCGTTTACCTTCGACTGTCCCCTGAAGGATCGTTTTCGAAAGGGAGTCATGACGAGTTACATGCCCAAACCAGGCAAGCTTTCGATGTTTCACTATTGACAAAAGTGGTTCTTGGTGGCCTGCATAGGTGTTTATCTTCTCTCTAACATAGACATTAAAAGAATAATACAAAGCACATAAACAAATAGTGATGATATGATATAATACTTAACTAAGTAACGGAGTAGGCACACTCTTAACTAAACTAAATTAATGTGTGTGTCAAGTCTTGTGTTCCTTCTGATAAATGTTAGGAGCTCGTTTGCGTGCTGGTTTGAATTCCACTTAATATGACGACCAGTGTACTATTGTTCCATTTATTGGTACAATGTTGCAAGCTCAAACAGCTCCACATATACATGTAACGGTCTGCATTCACCGTGTTTCCCTGTTCCAAGAAGTCGAGAAGAATCACACCCTTCTCATCCAAAACACGGAGGCCATAACTTTCCCTACAGATGGTGAACTTTTGAACTTCTTTCTTGTCGGCGATGTTGTCTGTCTGTCAACATTCTGGGTACCCACCGTGCACAAACTTTTGAATAACCCAGGTCTTTAATGATGTTCTGGACACTGCCTTTACTAATGGACAACATGGAAGAAAGTTCATCTAGTGTTACCCGACGGTCACCACGAATGATGCCATCAACTCGATGAATGTTGTGTGGAGTCACTGCGGTAGACGGACGGCCAGTCCGCTTTGCGTCAGCCATTGAGGATTGACCTACTTCAGTTTCGTCACAACGATGTACCCAACGTCGGACAGTGCTAACATCCACTGTTGAATCTCCATAAACATTCTTCAAACGTTCGTGGATGCGAATTTGGGTCTCGCCTTCAGCATTGAGGAATTCTATGACATAACGTTGTTTTAACCGAACGTCTTTGGCAGCCATTTTTAAACTGTTACAGTGGTGCCACCTGTTACTGAAACAGGTTGGTAATGCTATACAGTGCAGAAGAGTGTTTGAGGAATGCTGCTAAATTTACAAATTGCACACCGATGCAGTATTTACATACATAAAAAATAGGAGGCATTACTTTTTGACCTTCCCTCGTATTATGAGACTTGAATGTGGGCATTGGTGTGATATGTAGATATACCCAGCTGCTGAGGAGAAATGTGTATGCATCCACTGAGGGATATCACTGTAAGTATTTATGTTACCGCACAGGATTGTTGGCCACCGTTATGAGGTATTGATGCCGTCACGATGACTTCAAGAATTTAACTATATCCCCAGTTACCAGGTTGGGACACCACACGAATAAGCACTTCAGTAGACGGCCAAGTACTAAATCCTGTTGACTGAAGTTTCCTCTTTCAGTCAAGCGCCTAGGTCAGGAGACGAAGCTCTACCTTGCTCAAAGGTCTTCTGCAATGAAACCTTGCACGCAGCAAACTAAACACTAGTGAAATTAAATTCACGGTTTAAAATAGCTGTCGGGAGTGTACAACCGGTCACTTGAAGGCTTGTATCTCGAATGGCGCTGGATAGCGTCTCATTCTTTGTTTTCGAGCGATCGAGATTTTTTTCCGTGCCTGGTAGGATTTGTTCGCGCCAATCATGTTTTGGCAGGTCGAGCGCTGGGTTGGGTGTGTGTGTGACCAAACGACAATAAATTATAATAAAACTGGAAAATAATGATGCAGTATGGCGATGCTATGTGATGATGATAACGTTGAAGAAGAGTGACCCATACTTTACGACAGACAGTACATCGTGAAAGGACGCTCAGCCAAAAAAGTCCATTATTGGCTGAGGTCATTCTCATGACACTCACACAACTATGGTATATAGGACCCGTGGACGACCCAGACAGTTTAAAGACGCAATCACTAATATAACTTTCCTATCAGCAAGTGTGGGAGCCGCGATGGTGTAATGGCTTCGGCGTTGTACTGGCGACGAGGTGTTCAT
This sequence comes from Oreohelix idahoensis, assembly GCA_024509875.1. NCBI lineage: Eukaryota > Metazoa > Mollusca > Gastropoda > Stylommatophora > Oreohelicidae > Oreohelix > Oreohelix idahoensis. The sequence continues at coordinate 199,490 of JAMPIV010018641.1, forward strand.
GGTTCAAACCCGGGCGTCGGCGTTTGAAGAAATGTTTACGGCCGGAAATTTGACTGAATAGCCTGAACGGCTCCTGTGATAAACCCTCTGTGGATGGGAAGGAGCGAAGCTCCTGACCGGGTTGGAAGGAAAGTCCTCAGGTTCCCCAGCCTCGCAATGACATGTCATTGGGCCGAAGGGCTGAAAGCCCAAGTGCCGCTGGTTAAGAAAAAAAAAAAAATAAATCAGCAAGTATAGACCAAATAAATGCCGAAATACTTGTGTCCAGTAATGTGTATTGGAAGACGAATAACACAGAATAGACCGGTAGGTTAAAGACAGATGGGTGAACTCTTAAATAGATAATGGAGGAAACCTTGAGTTCTGTGAACAGTAAATAAATTAGTAAATAAATAAATAAAGGTAATACTCGTCTATTCTGTGTTATTCGTCTTCCAATACACATTGCTAAACACACGTATTTCGGCCTTTATTTTGTCTATACGTGCTGATAGGAGAGTTATATTAGTGACTGCGTCTTTAAACTGACTGGGTTGCCCATGAGCCCTATATACCATAGTTCTGTGAGTGTCACGAGAATGACCTCAGTGTCATGAAAAATTCTAATCCACATATATAAATGAGAAAATAAATGTAAAGCCTAACGAAGTAATTCAATAGAAAGGAAGAAGAATGGTGAAAGACCAGTGCTTTCCCTAAATAGCGTACACCTGTGTGGTAGAACGCCATAATGGCTAAACCAGAAAACCCCTTTTTCTGCTCCGTCTGCATAAACTACACGCGTGTCTAAAAATAAAACTGGTACTGTGTTTCTTAGAAAACCTTGAGATACGCAAACTGCTTAATGACCTAGATATAATACTAGCATTAATGTCATTATATACACTACGTTAACCTAAACTGTGGCCTAATGGATATGAACGCAGTTTCATAATCCAGATATACCAGGTTCGAAACCTGCTGCAGGCGGTTTGGTAGCAGATCGCTTTGTGTGGATTTTTAACAATGGTATAAGCGCCGTACCGTTCAGAAAGCAATGGCAAACTACTGAATGAAAAAATTGCCTAGAAAAATCACAAACAGCCAATAAAAGCTGGGGTTGATTGCCACGTCCTGTAAAGGATAAGCAACTAACTTAACCTAAAAGACAGACGGGCTTAGAAGAGAGAGAGAGATGCACGGAGGAATGCCAATCCCACGTCGTCTCGCGATTAAAAAGTAATGCCACCCCACGCGAAAGGCATGCAGGCTTGATTTTTTTTCAAATAAACAGTAATAAAAAACACTAACGATACGAGGTAAGGTTTTAAAAAACATGTTTAATGCTTATTAGGAAACATGACACAATACTGTTTTACGTCTGAAATCCTGACATTAGTCTGACAGTACAGAAGACATCCCATCGTATAGAAGTGAACGGGTGGTAGAAGAAAATACATATTTTGAACCAAGCCACTTAGCCTCATTAAACTTATATATTTGTGTGCCTTAGGACTTGCTGACAAAGAATATGTTATGTCTTACGCAATTGGTCTAGTACTTAATAAATTATAGCCAAAATAATATAGTGAGGTTGTCTGACAGCACAAGATCATATTTGCTCATAATGGCTGTTTGAACAACACTGCTTTAGGGGAAATGAGGCCAACCAGTTAGATACGATTTGATTGGCTGTAGAAATATGTAAGGCGAAACCTGATTAGTTGGACTGCAAATACTAGTTGGTTGTTAATGGTTACGATAGGATGGGTAAAGTTTTTTCAAAGGCTTTTGTAAACATGGTCTCATTGGTTAGAGCGTTCGATATAGTCAAATAGAAGCGTCAGTTCAGGGCCAGTTTTGAAAATATTGTTTGTGAGAAGCAAGTGCGTGGCGAGCAAGCAAATATTTTTCTAATAAAAGTCTGGGATAAGGCAGATCAAAATTGTGCCAGAATTCATCGCCAGTTAACGTACTTGTGTATATTTCCTTGAATTATGATAAGACTAGACATATTTCCTATATATCTCTATATATATATTATATGAAAATTGAATATAAATTGATAAATTGTGTCTGTATGTGTGTGGTTCAGTAGCAAACAGAAGGCAACGCCTAGATATTGCTCCACCATGTAAAAGCTTGCCAGAGAGGAGTATAAATGCCTAGGCATATATGGGATTGCCAATTCGTAACATGACACCTATCTTATTGTATAGAAGGAATTACAGCTGGAATTGCAGAGGCGTTGTAACCATTAGGGAGAGGAATACTGGTATATTGTCACATGAGAAGCTAGTAGTTGGGATACAGCGCTGAACTCTGTGTTTGTAATGTCCTGTACTTCAGTGTGGAAATAGATATTATATATTAGTTCTGAAGAAGGGGGTACAACCTTCTTATTTCAGGGACCGTGGTACTGAAGTATTAGAGCAGCACCTGGTCTGAGTTTTGCTGGATCCAGAGGGCTGGCAGCAGACTCCTTGTTCAAGATATCGACCAGTGGGGTATCTCAAGATAACTGAGAAGCAAGCGAGCAGAGGAGACAGTTTTCCTGCCGCAGACACCTAAGTTAAGAATGTGTCAGCCAGAGCAGCTCACCCTTGTATAACCCTCCTTAAAATTGACTGTAATAATAAAACAAGAGGAACAGTTAGTGTTTTACAAATAAAAGAACTGTGATCCCTTCAAGATTATTTCCACCATTAACAAACACATGAAGTCGTGATGACAAACAACAACATAGCTTCAAAAGCCAGTATTACCTCTTAATACCAGAGCATAACACTACACACGTATTGTAATAATATTCTATGTCAGGACAAAGATCCTTTGTATAATTTTTGTACATACACATTGTGTTTACTTTTGATTGTGATTCCTGATTCACTCTGTAGTTGGATCAGGATATCTATTCTTGAAAGCAACTAATACATAATTTAAAATTTAACACTTGACTTACTTAAGCTAGTCTTCTAGAGCGTTATATGTATGTGCTTGTCATAGTGTTGTAAAGTGTTGTGAATCTTAAATAAAGTATTTATCTGTCTGTTGTTGTTGTGAACTTACACTTCATCATTATCATAACCCTAGACATTCAACATAGTCATCACAATAGCCCAGAATAAGTCTGACTGAGGTCTAAATATGGTAGCAAAGTAAGGTCATCTGTAACACACCACACATATTAGATACAGATACCTTCACAGCTGATCTCAGTCAGTACACTAAGTCCCCTATAAATATTTATATAATTCCAACTTACCACTATATTGGGGGCTCGTCCAGGATATTGAACCCTCTCCTACCATATATATTGGGGTCTCGCTCCCGGGATATTGAACCTTCCTCTAGCATATATATTGGGAGTAATTCACTTCTGGAAATTATAAAAATTAAAAAGGTATTCTTGGGTGGAAAAATAAGGTTAAGCTCTCAGTGCTTGTGGTTGTCCTTAGTTAATTAGTCATAGATAAAATTGTTTAGTTAAATATTGTATACTTTTGCCTGTTAGAAAATGGCGGACCTGGCAAAATTTCGATCTGCTGCTATGCAGGCTGCTAAAGAGTTAGGAATGGACGGGCAAGTTATGATTGCTTATGTCACTACTGAATGTGACAAATTTATTGAACGCGAAGAAAAAAATTAGAAACAGAGGCTAAAAGAAAGTTAGAAGCTGAAAAAGAACTTAAGAGGTTGCAGATTGAGGCTGACAAAGAGGCTAGGGCATTGGAGGCTGAGGCTAAGAAGTTAAAATTGGAGGCAGAAAGAGAAGAAAAGAGACAGGCTGCAGAAAGGGAAGAAAAGAGACAGGCTGCGGAGAGGGAAGCAGAAGATAAGAGATTACAAAGGGAGCACGAGTTACGACTAAGGGAGTTGGAATTTCAAAGCCATGCTCCTGAAAATGGTGCCAGTCCCTTTACCTCTGATGCTACTGCTAGTCAGGGAGCCTCAACCTCAGCTATGAATTTTCATTTAGATCATTTTGTTGAGAAAGACGATGATATCGAGAGCTATCTAAATAGATATGAAGTGTTAGCTACCACGTATGGGTTAGAGAGAGAAAGGTGGAGCTTTACAATATTATACATTGGTATTCTTGTTATCTTCGCAAATATTTTGAAAGCAAAATAGTGCTTAAGGGAAAGTCATTATTGAGTTACTTCCCTTGAAAGTTGTGTCGGCTCTTCCGATCAAACTCCGCGGATGAATCCATTTTACTGCGATTTATTCGTTGTTTGGGTAATAATAGATTGTTCTTGCTTCAGAATATCTATGGCCTGAATTTATGTGTATTGTTTGTCTGAGTAGGACGAGTCTGTCTTATATCTGTATATCTTTACATATCTAAGTCGAACTATATGTTCTGTTGTCTCTAGAGAGGTCGAAGGCTATTCGGCGGATGTGTCGCTAGAGTGTGGTGTGATTTGGCTTCGTCCTGATAGGGACTGTGTTTTTCCATGTCGGCCTGTCGCCGGGGAAAAAGTGATCTCAGTATTTGTGGGGAAGGTGATAGTCGTCTAAACCTATCGTGTATGCTTTACCCCAGTGTTTATTCGTATTGCCAAGGAATGGCAGTTTCATATTTCCTATACCAAGGTAATCAAAGATACTCTTATGAACTCTCGATCGAAGCCACCATTTTCGATAGTTACGATTTGAATGTCTAAGAGAATATATTTGACTCGATGAAAACGACTTCGATTCCTAGCAGCACTATATCCTGTAGATTGCAGTCAATTGTTCATGATCAAATCTACAGAGCAATGAAATGTTTTATGAATGACTAACTTTAGGACAGATTCATTATCTGTATCCAAACGTGAGTGACAGCTCACGAGTGAAGCCATCTTGGAACCAAAACATGTAGTGACTTTCAAGAAGAGAAAAGGGATGCCCGTATTATCGCTTGATTAGTCCAGAGATCACTGCTACACATGAGAACCCATTGCTAGCGGTTCAATATTATTATATGGAAAAATATGTGCTGAACATTATGTTGAAGAATCGTCGCTAGACGAGATTAGGTTTAGAAGCCATCTGAAATATTGTTTATAAGCTGACGTGCTCAGTCAGTGAAGTCAGATGATATATATGTATGGGCGATACTGAGTGCTTGGCTACTGACAGTCCATTATACAATTATTCTACATGAGTGCCCATGTAACATTGCAAGACCATTTATCCACTGTACTATGATGTATTATGGCAACCTGTGATTTGTCACTATCTGTGCTGTCGAGTGTGTACGTCCAATTAAACTTTAGAAAAGGTACACAGTCGTTGGTGTCGATGACTTCCAGTCATACATGAGTGTGAGAAAAGAACATTTTTTGTCAACAACACGAACCCTTATTATCATTCGCACATTATACACTCAATCCATGTCTACACACCACCGCGTAGGTCAAGTTGACATTCCATACACTACAGTGGAGCAAACAACACCATAGAGATCTTATCAACTGATGATGATGATGATGTCTGCTTCCATCCACTTATATCTATCTTTTGGTGGATATCATTAACGGGAATAAAAATCAAACTTTATCAACTTTATCAACTGGTGGACCAGCTTTCTGGGTTTGACCTCGCAGAAGTTCAGAAGTCAACAGATTACCGATACCAGACCGTTTCCTGTGGCTGATACGACATACTTGCAGTATTGGTTTGCTATTTGTCAACACTTTGTCACGTGACCTGTCAAGTGAATGCAGTATGTAGGTCAGCGTTGTTGACATTTTTTACATTAGACATTACAGAGTTTCACAGAACAGTTGGATCAATTCTTGTCAATATTAACAGGAAGACAGTATGAGTGAACTAAGAAGTCCTATTTTCATCGATGGATCTTCTTGTTTTCTGTATATGAACTTTAATATTTAAGGCCAGAATGTTTAATTGAATAAAGTGGCAGTTTGTTTATTTTCATAAAAATAACTTTGCCATTACTGTAAAACTGAGCCTATTTTGCAACACATACTATCATACACATAATTTATATATATTTATGTTTACATGTTATTTGTTTGTATAGTATGTTAGTTTCTATGTCAGCGGGTTGTGTTTAAGGTTGGGCGGCGTCCTCACAACAGAATATCCCACGTCATAGAGGGTCCGTTGTGGGCGTTTTCTATAGGTGCAATTTTCTTGATTGAAAATTTGCTGCGACAACTGTTGCTTTTGTGTTAGCTGTGAAGTCTGTAATTATTGTTATTTTTGTAATATTTCTTTGTTCTTTAGTTTTGTTTTGATTTGTTTGTAATTTGTTGGTCTAACCTTTTCTATCTTTCAGTTCTATTCACAATTTATATTCATATATTGTGACGTCATTTGTGTTGTTATTCTTTGCAGATTCAGTGATTATTTTCATTGATTTCCCTATTTGATTTATTTTGATTTCTGCAAACGTTCTTGTATTGTCAGTCCTATTTGTACTTTATGTATTCTGTTGGTTGACATATGTTTTATATAGGTATATTTCATAAGACACAATTGCCTGTGCACTGCACTTGGATTATGGTATAAACCAGTACCTGATTATTATTACTATTATACAAGACCTTATTAAAGGCTTGTGACCCACAGATATTGGGATAGTATACTGATTAATCAAGTCATTGAGAACTTGTGGTATTATTATTGGTTCAGGTGATTAGTATTATTGTTAGACATCATGTCTACTTTAGATTACTTCATTACACAAGGGAAAGCCCTTGATAAGACTGGTCAACAATTAGAACAATGGGCTGTTGCTCAATATGACAAAGCATTAGCTGCAGAAGAGAGAAAAGCTAAGAGAAAAGATGGCAGAAGAAGAGAAAAGATTAGAAAGAGAAGCTGAGAAGCTGAGGCTGCTGCTGAACAAAAGAAATTGCAGATGCAGGTAGAGGAAAGGAGATTTGAAGCTGAACAAAAAAAATTGGAAAGAGAAGCTGCTGCTGAACAAAAAAGATTAGACAGTGAAGCTGAACAAAAAAGATTAGACAGGGAAGCTGAACAAAAAAGAAGCTTAAAAGCTGAACAAAAAAGATTAGACAGGGAAGCTGAACAAAAAAGATTAGACAGAGAGGCTGAAGAAAAAAAAGCAATAAGAGAACATGAATTTGAGTTGGAGAAATTAAGATTGACAAGTATGAGTAATGTTAATCAGGCATCTAGTGGTAATGATAAACCTTCTACTTACAAGGTTAAGGTTCCACCGTTCAATCAGTCCAGTGACGATATTACATTCTGGCTGGATAGATTTGAACGTTCTTGTCGTACACATAATGTGGATAAATCACAATACGCTAATCAATTATCAGAAAACTTGAAAGGTGAATCTTTGACTAGATTATGCCTTGTAGGAGAAGCAGATAAGGATAATTATGATGTCATTAGGGCGGCTTTGATAAAAAAATATCAGCTAAGTGAGGAAGGCTATCGCCTTTTATTTAAAACGATGGTACCTGAGACGGGTGTAGAATTCTCAGAATTCACTGCAAAGGCACGTCTCACAGTTGATCGTTGGATTGAGCTTTCCAAAACAGAAAAAACGTATGAAGGACTTATGGATTTGTTGCTCAGAGATAAGATTATGTCATGTGTGAACAAACCTTTCCTTGAATTTATACATGAGCGTAAACCCAAATCTCTAAAAGAAATGGAAGAATATTGTTCCCAATATGTCACTGCACACCCCGACGTGACTTTTGGCAACACTAAGATTAAGGAGAGTATGCCAGTTGCTTCAGCAACACCATACAATCCAATTATTCACACAGATTTCAGGGACCTCAAAACAGATTTGATAAAAAAGGTAACCATAATAGTTATCAAAACCAAGGTAACCAATCATTTCAGGGTTCTTCTTCAAAGAACTGGAGACGACCTGATAGCTCTCGACACAGGGGTGGTCATAATTATAGGAATTTCCGTAGAGGAAGTAATTATAGAAACTATCAGGGTTATCCGTCTTGGAGTCAACAAGATCATAATTACAGAGATACTCATTATAATGAATATGATAATGGTAACCAAGGGAACTATGACTCAAACCCAAATAGGGGTTACAATAGAGGTAACAATAACTACAGAGGTGATAATAACCGAGGTAGATCTCAAAACAAAAGACATAAACCACATTCTCAGGCAAACTCTGCACAACAAGAGTCCCATGAAGCCTATAAACAGAGTAAAGATAATAATGATGCTAGTAATATGGCATGTGCCGCTTTTGATTTTGGGAGAGCATCTCAGTGCCCCCAATGCAAAACGTTTA